>JXXA01003542.1:0-10398 GCA_000956255.1 Anopheles punctulatus | reverse complement strand
TCGCTGGTTACTTCAACCGATCTTCACTGCAGTTAACTGCAAAGTGCTAGGAATTATCTTTGATTTCCGGTGAAGCCATCAGTGTGCACAAAAAAGCTTTAACGACTATTCTTGGTGGAGCACCGGATATCGGACGCTCCAGGCAGTCGTAATGGAAGTCATGGATCAAACTGCACCGCCGATGCGACCGGATGCTTCAAGGACAGACAGACATGCCCGGCGGCAACATTGACACAGCGGGTACAATAACACCCAACACCCCACACGAATGCATCCCAACCTGCCACGTTTTTTTTTATGACGTTTCCGCCCTGGCTGGAAACCGCGAGCATGTCGTTTCCTCGGGTGCGCACTCGGGATTAAAATTCTTAACTGCTCAATCCCATCCCGTTCGGCCAGAACGGGCGCGGTCGCAAGGGTAGTGGAACGCGAAAATTTAATTAAATCCTTCACCATCATAACCGTGTTCGCGGGTGGGGGCTTTGTCTGCGCTTGTAAGCGAGTAAATGTTTCCAATGGCGAAGGAAAATTGATAAACGTGTCGATGAAAAGCTCGTACACGTTACGCAGGTAGCGCCGAGGAGGAAAGGGTCAATGCTTTTACCTGTCGATCGGAGCGGAAATTGGAAAAACGAAACTGATTCCAACGTGGAGGGAGAACAACTCGTGGCACGGCTAGAACGATGCGTTCTCACGCTTCGACGCCCAGAGGAAGCCTGAAGTGTGTTGAACGTTCTTCGAACTCAAACGCCTAAGAGTTTCTAGCTAAGAATCCTTATATTTAAAGCCATACTGTACAAGCACGCACGTGAGAATTTCTACCTACACGAGCCTCCCGGACGGGTGGTCTCTAGAGATGTAATAAAAAAAAGTTCTCCTCACGGCACAACCGTAAGATAATTACCACAACAATACGCCCGGCTCTCGTGTTGGCCCGTTCACCAGTCGAACACAAAACCCTGGGAGTCCCAACACCATCACGCATGTCCATCGAAGTCCATTTCGCGCCCTCCCCTTCCCCATTGGGGCAAACTTTAGAACTTTTGCATCTAATCAGCGACCTACGATCGCAGCACCAGTTTTATGTCTTTTCGCCAACGAAGCAAAACCGCGACCGCGACCGAACACGACCCGTTACCTAATCAGCCGTGGTGCGTCTTCAAATTCGAGCGATAAAATCCTTTTGTCATATCCCCGAGCGTATTACACACGGCATCATGCCCGCCGCCGCCGCCACACTCTGCCACGAGGCACTAAAATTTATGTCCAAATACCATCCGCGCCGGAACCGGCGCGCTCCGGGGTCCGATCGATTGCGAATTCGAGCGACCCGATCGGAGCGGGCCTGTGTGCGAGCAGCAGCACCTGGGAGATGACGTTGCTAATCATAACATCTCGCTCCGGTTCGCGGGACGACGGGACCAGAATCAAAACACCAAAGTGCCGCTCCGCTAACGAAGGTCTGAACGTCGTCGAGGTCTCCGGGCACCGGTCGCCGGTTGTCATAAAGTTTGGCATTGTGGCGGAAGGGGAACCTTCGGGAACGGACACCCGTAGGCCAGATCAGCGCAACCCAACACAACCCAAGCAACATAAATCAACTCTCGCGGCGCAGATCGTACTAAACAAATTTCCCTCTTCCCCTGTGTTCCGATCTCGATTTTGCACGTCTTCGAGACCATTAATATAAGTCAAAACGGGGCTTATCTGCGCGAATCGATCGGCGCGACGATCTGCCTCGCGCGCGACCGTCCTCCAAACCTCCTAGTAGGTTCCGCCGCCGCCCGTCCAGCGAGGCAAATCGAGGACATCTCCCCAAACGTGACCCGGTGCCCGGTTGTGCACACACAAACCGAATCGGGCAATAAAATCAACCCCGAAAGCGTTCCTCTCAAACCTCTCGCGTTCCTCTCCACCGTCTCCGGAGCTCATCAAAACCAGAACTCCACAAGGCGGCCAAGACGTGGGGGCAGCCTTCGCGATAAGCTCTGGGTCGTGGGGTCCACTCACTCTCCGCAGGCCAGGAACGAAAACAAAAAAAACAAAACAAAAGGCCGCCGGGCAGCAGGTACGGTGAACTTTCTTTTCCCTCACCCGATACCGTTCCACGGCGTTCTTCCAACCTGGCGAACGGCACACGATGGTTTATCTTGCGCTGACCCACTCGGGACTCATCCACGTGGGGAAGGGGGGGGGCTAGCTAGGGTCGTATGACTTTTGCACACTCCAAAACCCAATTACCGTTAAATAATGGATTAATTGTTGTCGACAGCGCGGGTACCGGTTTCGCCTGCTTTAAATTAGTCGACCCTTTTCTTCCCGAAGCGCAACGGTGCACGACCTGCCCTTTCGTCGCGGGAGATAGCGGAAAGTGTTTGACCTTATTCTGGTCGCAAGGAACCTTCGCGACGGAGGGGGGTTGGGGGGTGGGTTGGTGAGTATCTCCGGGAGTCAGCCGTTTTATATCGTTTCTAATTCTTTCGTTTACATTCCACATCAACCGCATGTCAGCAAGTTTGGAGCGGGCGTACCGGCCGTCTCTCCCAATTAGACGCCACATCCCCAATCCGACACGGTAGATTAAACGCGTATTTTTTGTTTTTTTGCTCGTTCTATCCCAAGGGCCGGCAGGGCAGCAGGAACCGGGAACGGGGCGTTTGTAGAATGAAAGCTCGCTTTAATCACATCACGACGCGCACCGTGGATGATGATTGACACTACCGGAGTTTTATCGTCCCGGTCACAACCGGGCGTTCAATACCAACCACCACCACCACCACCACCGATGCTGTAATGCTATTATCGAGCGGAAAGAAAGCAACTAATACCACCACCAGCCACCATGACCGGCTGAACTCCGTGGTCACAACTAATCCTCGCTGCGAGCCGCCTTGGCTCAGCCTCACCGAGCGAGGCGGGTGAAATCCACGGGAATTAGATCGCAGTCGCAGTCCGTTAATTCTTTGCATTGCTTTGCCGGGGTTGGTTTGGTGGAGATATTTTAATTTGCCACCTTCCGTCATGTGCCGTTTCCGTGTGGGGTACAGGTTTACGGGGCACGACGTTCCGGTGAGGAGAGCCACGAACCGAAGTGACACCGGTCGGACACAGTCCGCATTCCGATGCGGGTAAGAAAAGAAACTAATTAAGCTTCAAACGGGAGTGAGTGATCGCTGGCTGGTAGGGAGGCACATCCAACGCCACGGTTCGCTTCCAGCCAATGTAGACGGGAGCTGAACAACGGGGATCTACAATGTCAGGATGCAGCAGCCTATAAATAACACTCCACCACAACTACGATATCTCTACCGTTTGGTTGATCTTGTCGAAACCATGTCGAAAGCTTCTGCTTTACAACGCCTGCCAACTGCTTGGTAGGTGGTAGGAAGTTGAAATAGAACTTCTTGCCGCCACCCGGCAGATGAGACCGTCCGGAGCGGATGTTCCCGTCAAGTCACCTGGGAGCGACGGTAGGCTGGACGGCTGGAAACCGGTCACCGGAGCGTTGGCGCGTCCGTCATGGTTTTGATTTCCCATCGGTGCCGCTGCACTTACATAGGTATACCACCTCCTATGGCTTCGTTCGGCACCGCCCGGTTCATCGGCTAACTTCGAACCATTCATCCGTAGCGACATCCGTCCTAACCTTAAACAAAAAACGCCTCAACTGCAGTGCCGTGATTGACGCGAGATGCAAATCGATGGCGCTCTTCCGGATGTTCTCGGGGACGGCTCCTCCATCGGAGGCGCTGTCGAGTGGAACATGACAGCGAAAAGGTAGATATACCCGGTGCGTTTTTATTATTTTTTTTTTATTGTCGTCGCACAACCCCAGGATTGACATTTGAGATCTCTATGGATGGCCGACAACAGAACCGGGGCTGGTTGTTTAGATATTCAGCTCGTCGGGTTTTATGTTGTTGTTTTTTTCCATCAAGCGCTCCACACCGTTCTACGATGTTGCAAAACGTATTAAGTTTATTAAGTCCTTCAACCATCTGCCGTTGAATCCCTCCGGCTAACAGCAGCAGCAGGCAGACGGACGACGACGGTACGCGACTGCCGCTGACGTCGGCTGTCAGTCAATTCTCCGCAGCTCGACCGGAGCGCGCCAAAGGCAACCCCCGGCCAGCGGGATCAGATATCGTAGCAGCCCCGACCGGGCCGGACGATTGTTTCGACCGAACGGACGCGTCGGAATTGGATTGGATCTTGAAATGAAACATTCAAAGCAATTACTCACTTCACACCTCGCGAGATATGCGGTCTCCCTTTCCGAGGAGGATTCGAGGCATAATTTTTCAAAAAAAAAAAACCCTCCGTGGGATCTTGTATGCCGTTTCGCAGTGCTTATCGAGATGAACTATTTATTTGCGCTCTTATACAAGCCCCATCGGGTGGTTTATTTTTCGCGTGGCATGTCCATTTCGAGCCGTGGGTGTGCGTGGGATGTTCAGTGCACGGGGTTGAGTGTAGCCCAAAACCGGTCTTGGACAACAACATGAGCCTGACCAGGGAATGATCCACCCACGGAGGACGGGACGAGCACGAGTCGTTGTAAATCAATAAAGTACCGATGCGGGGAGAACGCTCGTTCGATGACTTCTATCCCACCGTAGAGACGCACTCGGACGCTCTACTAGCCTCCACCGTGTGTAAGGTGATGCGATTGAGTCAATTCATTGCACAGGATCATGTTTCGTTTGCATAAAGTACACGAGACGGGCTCTCTGTTGAACAACGAAGCTGCATTCGTTTGTTGGAAGAGAATTCAATATGCTGCTTGCGGGTCGTTTTTCACCCGGGCCCGGGGTGACGCAATGGTGTCTTCCACTCGCTTCTCACTCCTCATCAAATCATCTCAAATTAGCAGCACATAATCATCCTGCCGTTCGCGCGGAAAGCTGTCCTTACCTAAAACGAAAACAATCGATAAAAGAAAAGCTCAGCATTTGGTGCATGCGTGTCGATCAAACGGTCGGATACGATAGCGTAATTGTTTGAACATAATACGGTGCATAATTGATCCACGAACTCACTCCGGCCGGTCAAGTCCGGCAAATAAAGCACCCCGATTACGTGACAGCACACGGCAAATAAAGCACCTCGGTGTGTATGTGACTGCCATTAGCTTCAGCTCTATCATTATCACACCAACGTCAACGTTGACACAGGAGCGCCTGTTACGATAAACAAACGCTCGCGCAGCCCACCTGGATTGGTTTTAACTGGAAATGAGATCGAGACTGGCTTTCGGGGCACGCGGGTAAAACAGTATTGGGATATTGATAGGATCAACGAAAGAAATTTGCAATTACCAATTGCAACTTCTGCATACCGCACTCGAGCTCGAGGTTGTGGACACAGCCTGCGCCCCAAGTTCTCTACGCCTCTTTCATAGCGAATCAATTGCCATTGTCTGGGCAACTAGTTCTCTAAGGTTTTGTTTTCTTCCTTCACGCGCTCGATCGTATAAATAAGATAATCGACCGGGCTGTGCGCTGAGAGGTCTGCGGAACTTTCTCGTGCGCACCCGAACGCCCCGAAGTCCGCGTCGTTCGAAGCGACCCACAATCGGCACCTCGATTTTTTTTTTACATCCTCCCTCGAAATTGTAATCGATCAGTCAATCGGCCGGGGCAAATATTTTAATATAAAAAAGCACCCTTCACCGCACCCAGTGTGTGTGTGTGTGTGTGTGTGTGTGAGCTAGAGATAGAGAGAGAAAGAGAACTAAGGTGCCCATTACGGGCGAGCATAGCATCATGATCTGGTGTAGTTGCTGGTAAAATGCAAACCGTACAACAATAACACCCGCCCGAACGGTGGGACGGAGGAAAGCAACATGAGCAGCAAGCGATCACGACGAGCGATCATGAGCCCTTCTCGGCGCAACATAGTACGGCTTAGGAGGGAGAAGAGGGCTTTTCAGTGTACCCACTTCCTGCCCGACCCAGATAGAAGACCCACAGTTCAAGACTCCTCCTGCATCCCGCCCCACGGCGAATGGAAGTGATGGCCAATCGTTTTCGCCCGGGTTTGTTGCGGCTCACTCGGCAGCACCATCACCCCATCGTGGTGAAGAAGCCCGTAGGCTGCTCGCACCTTTGGTTGCTGCTGCCGTGGCTGCTGCTACTACTGACCCTGTTTATAACTTACGATTTCATAATAAATCTTGTTCCTCCGTGTGCTCTCAGCTCGTCAGCAGAATCGTTCGCACTGCGTGTTTTTTTCCTCCGCCGCGTTGCCTTACGGCGGCGGAAGAGTAATCTCCCGGGCAGTAATAGTAGTGGTCCCGGAGGGCGACTTGTGCTGGGGGAGTGTTGTTGCACAAATGTTGACACACGAGGTGTTGCTGATCATCTTCTTGTGCACCGTCGTGCCCGGTTCAAAGTGGGTAAACAGTGTCGCCACATGATGCCAATTCTGGACCGGTCATCCATCCTGTCTGGCGGCCTGAAACCGGCTCTCGTTCCCTCACATGCTGGCTGCTGGTAGTGCTGCATGAAACCATATCCAGTTTGCCAGCGAATGAGTAGCGAGAAGATCTCACGCGACTCCGCGACGTCCACCTCCTCACCCGAAGGGTACTAGTTTAGCCCGACTAACTGACTAACTAACTGACAGACTGACTGACTGACTGACTTGTTTGACCCGCCGTAAGCAGAGTCGCAGGTAATGCGAGTCCCACTCCTGCTAACCGTGCTCAGATCCGAACCGTTTCCCACCGCTCCACCGCGTGCAAGACGCAGCGCACAGTGGATCACATATCGTCCAGACGTCGCCAATTCCTCTTGCACTGTCCGCACACCCCCTGCTGCACGAACTTATTACCTCCCCAGCGACAGTAAAGAACCCAAGATTTGTGACCACCGGGCCACGGCTGGTGCGGTGCCACAAGTATCTGTTCTCTTTCTTTGTTGCGTAACACCCGCAGCATATACCGCCGCCATCCGCTTTCCAAAACAACCACCTCCCTCGGTGGCACCGAGCAGCTCGGAAGACCGCGAAAGGACCACGGTGTGTGTGTGTGTGTGCTCGGGCGCGATCCGCACAAAAATGGTACACTTCTTCACGTTCCCAAAAAGAAAACTCGTTCTTGGGCCAAGCAGGCGCTGCAGCAGCGCGCAAAGCACCATTCGTTTTTTTTTCTTTTCTTTTTTTTTGTATTGCCGTCTGCAGAAGGACCCACAGATGGGCGCGACCGGCGGCCTATATTTAAATGTCAAACCGGTTCCGCGAGGCACACATTTTCACTACGGTAACAGCGGACCCAACCGAGGCTGCTGCTTCACGTGTGTTTATGTGTGTTTGTTTGTGTGCGAGCGCATGATGTTCGCTTGATTAATGCAGGCAAAATGGGACAATTTTGTAATTAAATCAAAATGAAGTCGTTGGATGATGATTATGTTGTTTTGGCTTCCGCCGAGAAATCGGGCGGGAGGATTGTGATCCCCGCGCACTATCTACGCCGGTGTGGGATTTTACGTTCTTTCCGTTCCATCCTGGCTGGGCTAATCAAATCGGTGGGCTTTAACAGAGCTTTAATTATGGACCCGCGACAAGAAGCGCAATGGAGCGCGATGTGATATCACCGCGTTTGGGCGGAAAACGGCCCGTTATATCCATATTTTACGCTTCCAGGTCAAAGCTAACTTTTTTTAAAGCTCTGATAAAGGTAGCATTTTAGTAAGAGGTGAAGTTGCAAGTTCTTTGGAACCGGAGCATCAACTTGGATTAACGCGAAGAAATAAATGTCATTTTAAAATACTCTATCTTATTATTTCATCTTTGGAGGGTCTTTGAAATATTCACTATCAGTTATAGTTATTTTGTTCTGCCAAAAAGTTCGTTTATATTATTATTTTTTAATATAAAAAGTAATAATGTGCCACGTTGCTATGCCTTACAATAGTTATGAGATTTTAATGTCTCACTAACGACAACTTATAGCTTGATCCATAACGATTATGTTTTATTTTGCATAATTTTTCAATCATAAGAAAATCTTATGGAAAGGATTGTGAAAAGTTCCGATGTTAACATAATTTGAACTAAAAATTTTGTGGATTTTTGTATCTAAAAAGAGTAACCACTTTTAAAGACATCAGTAAAACTAATCATACATAACGTACATACGTAATAACATTACAACATTGTTGCAAAACATAATCCAGTGCACATGAAAATCCAGCTACAAAATATACCGACGATGACATTCAATTAAATTTTGCTGCTTGAACATGCACGGGTCGTTCGTCCGATGGCAATGCTTTTGGACGTGGTGGTGGTTGGTGGTGCAACATCTGTCTATTAGCCCAAAGTGACAAGCAATCACAGCCACCGCCCGTCCGAACGCTCCCGGGCGTCCGACGGACGAGACAACATGCTGCTATTAAAATATAGCCATCAGGAGAAGAGAACCAGCGGAACCAGCGACGAGCACAAAAAAAAATATCCAGAGCCCCTCTAAGTGTTGTCCAACATCCACTCGCGGAGATCGTAGATATGTAGATCCAAAATGCCCGCAAACGCAGCCAAACGCTCGCTGCGTGATTGGCACCATCGTCGACTCGGGCGTTAAACAGTAGCCCGAGCGCGGATACACTCCACGCGGCTCTTCACAAACATTGACTTCGGCACGTCTTTCGGCGCCAGCACACGGTTGGCACACCCACCCAGCGAGCCACGGGCGTCTCGAAAACGCTCACATTTTTTTGTATTTCTTTTTTTTTCGGTTAAGTAATCTCTTCTGAGAGGAGAAAAAGCAGCATTTCGTGACTCCCGGGGATGCCCTTTTAATGGCTTAACTTCCATTCTTTCCCTTATTGCTTATTAAGATGCTTTTCTGGGAGGGGAAAGAGGCAGACTAAGACTAAGCAAACTTCCCGTCGCCCTCACGACGTTACGCTCAATGTTTCCTGCATTAGGAACATATCG
Organism: Anopheles punctulatus; assembly: GCA_000956255.1. Lineage (NCBI taxonomy): Eukaryota > Metazoa > Arthropoda > Insecta > Diptera > Culicidae > Anopheles > Anopheles punctulatus. Next base: position 1,458 of record JXXA01003542.1, on the reverse strand, counting down.
ACGAACCACAACAACCTCCGCAGATATGTGGAGTATGTAGCGAAGGGAGCGAAGACTTCAAAAGCCGTCTCCGGACATACTGATGCTGAGCTTGGAGCGGCATGTCGTTCTTGTAAGATGGTTTTTGCCGACGTTTATCGTCATTTCACCGGGCTGGTTAAACGGATAGAAAGCTCCCAGCCCAACCTGACAGCGGTACCCAAGCAGGAGTGAAATTTATGAAGACATAGATCGTGACCCATATCCGCCACAGCCGTGGACGATGTGCGCCGCAATAAAACACAACTTTTCTTTCGGTCCATTTGAAATTTTAATCCCAACCCAACCCGGTCCCGTGGTACCGTGGAAGCCCTGGAAAAGCCCTGCGTCACTTGCCACTCGCTTCCCCTTTCCGGAAGCGGTCCATCACAGCTGACAGCTGACGAGGGAGAGAAGATCCGGTGGTGAGAACGGTGCAGGTGTGATCGGGTGACATTCAAGCTCAACCCGGGGTTCGTTCTCGACAGCCGCCAGCTGAAGATGGCCCCGTGGGAAGCGAAATGATCGCGCCCCTTCTGCCACTTCGTTTAAATCTGTGGGATCAAAAGTCAGTGTGCCAGTTTGGCAAGAGTTAAAACGCACCGACGAGACGACCTTCGTGTGATTGCGGATCGGAAATGGGGTCACTGTCTCTCGGGGGGCATTAAGTTACCGGTCAGATTTCCTGCATGCCCGTTGCGTAACGTTACTTCAGCTTCATTGGTAAGCTTGTGGAGGTATTTCCGATTCTTCAGCATTAGTTATTCACTGATCTGGAACGGGTTAGTTTCCTACTGTAGATAGATTTACGGTATAGAGGAGCGCTTGAATACAAACAATCAAACAAGGGCAAATTCCAAACGGATCGATCGACCGAAGTTGAGATTGTGAAGTTTGCAGCCTAATGTCACCTAGCAAGGAAATATATATTTTTACTAATGTTAGTTATGTTGAATAAAAAAGAAGCAAATTTATTGCTCTCATTTACCAAAACTTTTGATTATTTTTAACCGAAGTGTTTAAATATCCTACATGAAAGCTAGAATCTAGAATCTTTCAATTTTATACATTTTTTGTTTTTAAACTAAACAAGTACATTTCTCGGTTTGATAAGGAAAGGTTTTAGGACTTGATGTGAAATTTGTGAATAACATGAAAAATATCAAAAATTTGAACATTTGAACATATTTGATTTTTTTTCAAACAAATAAATTCGAACATAAATGCGATTTCTATAACGACCGAAGTTTGTTTCCGATCTAGTTTTAATGGACATTCTTACCAACTCTTTACAACCATCGATATTCATTTTCCTACTAATAAATTCCTTAGAAGCAGCAATGAAAAGGACATATTTAGATCGCTTCTCTGCTGCCATCGGGAACCATTCTTGACTTCCTTCTCTAAACCACCGTCAGTCGGTAGCTCCACACACAATAG
>JXXA01003537.1:0-15461 GCA_000956255.1 Anopheles punctulatus | reverse complement strand
TCTTTTTTCCGTTTTATCTCCCTTTCATTTCGAGGAACTACCGAATGGACAGTGAAGGAACGTGAGCAGAGCAAAAACAACAAAAAAAAACGCTCCACAACAATAGCTTTCCGACGCGAGCCCAGGTGGCTGCCGGGTGTATAACAATAAAATCCGCTTAAATACCGTTAAATCCCGAGATGGGCTTATTGTTTGAGAGCCTATCGCTGTCCATGGTGAATTTGAATTCGCGAAACCAAGACGCCGGTTGCCATGGCCATTGGCAGGGCCGTGTTAAGTGATGCCAACGGAGGGTCAAACTTCCCAGAAGCAGTACCGCACCGCACCCGAGAGCATCAGCAGCAGCAGCAGCAGCAGCAATTAAGACAGCAACCCAACAGGCAGCGCCTAGTTCGGCGTCGCGAGACGGAAGTGACTGGAATTGGGAGCACCGTTTCGATGTCAGGGGAAGCAAGAACAGTGGAGCAGATGGTGCAAACTTCACAACTGAAAGAATTTATAATATCCGAGCGTCGTTTACCGTATGGCATTGGGAGGTCGGAAAAAAAAATCATCAGCATCTGAAAAAGAGACACCCAATTCGGGGCGCAATTCGCGAGATGGATTTATTTTGCGTTTTCTCTTATGGCTCACTGTAGTCTCCTTCGCTTGATGCACAGCAATTCCGGATGGATGGGTCGTGCTCGTAACCAACAGTTGGAGCTGTGGGTCACTGCGCTCCCAATGAGTTTTCGGAGCGATAAGCACCAGTCCGATGATGTCTTAATTTTTTGACCCACTCTGGAGGGATTGTTTCTTTGTTTTTTTTTTAGATGTTAACGGCGACTAAAACACAACGGGACCGACAATCTGCCTTGGAGCGAAACCTTTCCCTGGGACAGAAAATAAAACAAATGCAAGAACGATCACAGTGCAGAGTTTTTTTTTTTAATAAAAAAGTTAATTCCTCCCTTACCATTTAGAATCTGTTTGATTCTTCTTTGGTCAAAGTTTTTGTTTGTTCTACTGAGAAGTAATGGAATATACTTGTTGATGAAATAGATTACACAATATTTAGACGTGTAGATGAGAAGAGATCACTCCGTATTTACATTTTATTTTATTACAAATATTTTTGCGCAGAAAAATTAAGCTTAATTGCGTACTTTGTTGACTTCTGGAAGTCACTTTTTGTCTAGTAATATTTATTACATTTTTACTTCACATGATGGTACAGGTTTGTCAAAAAAATCAAATTCATGTAAAAGATGAAAATGTTGTACAGTATTTCAGGAATATTTCATTTCATTTACGAACAAATTTATTTGTACAACTTATTTGCTTAAAACATATTCTTCTCAACAAGTACATATTTATGGCTATAGGAATATCATAAATGCTTTCATAATGTGATGGTATACGGAAACCATTACACGCCGAATCGATCCTATTTATTAGCAATATTCATGTTTCCTCCTTCAAGCTTACAGCAACGCACAGTGCTCTACATGCTAGCAAACGACTTACCGTTTGAGAGCTTCTATGCAAGATGAACGTGACATCTTCACCTGTTTGCTCGCTTCGTCCCCTAATTGACACCCAGCAGTATAAGTTGCCCCAGCTTGGGGTGCTTTGCAGCAACAGCAATTTGCAGAGCTGAAGAACGTTGACACCCACTTCTATGTATTTGTCCTTCGATCAGCCATGCTTTCCGGTACTAACAGGATAAGTGAAGTGCGGATAAGTGTAGTGTGATATTTAAAACTTTTCCCAACAACTTCATCACTGGTAGCAACGGCGATATTTTTGATATAGACACGTTCTTAAGTGTTGTCAGTAGTTTTTACATTATGTTAAATGGAAAATGTTTTCCCCACTGTTGGAAAACGTTTTCCTGATTGTTATTTTTTATTTGATAAATCTGTTTCATAAAAGTAAAATACTTTCATTTTTTTAAATAAAATTAAACCGTTTAATTTTATTTTCAGATGAAAAATATTATATTAATTTATTAGCAATTCAGAAGATTACTGAAGCTGTGGTAAATTTCTTTTTTGTGTATCATGAAATAAATAAGCAATCCACCACGATTTGCTCTCTTTCCATGTGACTCAATCAGCAAGGTGTAAATTGTTAGCAATCGCCTTCGAGTCCACCTATGCTTCGTCGTACGTTAAATCACACCATCACCAATCCAATATGCTGCACCATGTGCGATGCAGTGAAGCATATTCAGGGCATGTGAAATGGTCTGCGAGACGGAACTGGCGAAGGTTCCCCGTATTTTCCCTCTGAGTCCGGTTCACCATGGTCAAACACACCGCTTTTTTATGCTGTTCATCGGTCACGTGTCTAATGTGGCTGGTAATGCCGACGGTTGCCCCGAGCGTCAGCAATGCGTGAGTCGTCTCGTGACGCGCGGAAAACCCCGAAGGCGTTGCCGGTGACGCCTGTGAGAGAGCGCGTCCGCAAAGTAGTGGAGGTCCAATGGTGGGGCCCGGTCTTAAAGCGGATCCGGATTCACCGCTCTGCTGCTACGGTGGTATACGTGCGTTTCAATTTGAATGTTTCATTCACGTGAAGTGGTGATAAAAAAAAACAAACGGCAAAACATTGTCCTCGGTTCCCATCGAGGCGAATGATCATGATCTTTCCGTATGAATGAATCGAGCTCGGGCACGGAACGGCAAGGTGAGCGATAACAAAATTTTGCAACCGGAACTGAAAATAATAACCGTGAGGAAAGAAAAAGTTCACCATGCAGTAACGAGAAAAATCCGTTTTCCACCGTGAGTCGTGTTATTCTGATTTCATTCTAAGGACACACCGACGTGAGCTAACCCCACTGACGTAATAGAGAGCAGAGAGCTACCATGGATGTTGGAAGGAAGAAGCTAGGGCTAGTAAAAAAAAATCGGACCTGCAACCAAGTGACCAACTTACTTCCGAACGGCTCGTTCTCGTTACCGCTTTCCGGTGAAGCATACCATGTGCGGACCATGGTCTCGTATGGTATTTCTTCCTTGTTGCCTCTGGTTCGTACCTGAACGAAACGGTGAAACGGTGGATCTATTATTCATGTTTTTTTTTGACACCATCAGTTGACGAAACCTCGGAAGCTTGATGTACTACCGAACGGACACTTTTTAATACAATTTTCTCATGGTGGAATAATAAAAACTCCATACCATCTTTCAGCAAACTGAGATTGGGCTTTGATTTGCGTTCATCAACCAAAATATATATTTGATGATTAATATAGCAATCATGATAGGGTTTGTTTTTGATTGAAATAAAAAGTAACACAATGTAGGTTGACCAAAGGAAGATGGTAAGCAAATGTAGATAATTGAGTTGCATATTGAAACGCGTAGAAAAAAAAGGTATTGAGATCATGTACAGCGTCTTGTAAGGTTTATAAACTTGACAATGCAAGTTTCCACTATAACTTTGACGTGGAACAATTACAATTATCCTAAAAGAGTAACTTACGACAGTTTAATTACAGATATCGTGTAAACTTCTTGAAGATGAAATCTTGCGCGATTGGAAAATCTTCCGTGCATTAAACACCACATTAAACTCATTTGGAACAAATTTAAACCTCGCGCAAATTGAATACACGCTTGAAGACGATGAGCTATGAAAAAAGCTATTGACGATGGTGATCTCCACCAAACGCCGCGACGGATCAACAGCAGGTACTTCATGATCTCCCGGAAGTAAGATAATTTGGACAAGGCAGCAAAGGAACTTTCCCCGGTCGGAGCCATCTGATGACACACTGTAGACTGGTTATAAATTTACGAGCGTGTCGAAAGTTTGCCATACGTCGAACGTCGAGACGTCGAGAGCATCTGCTTTGCAAGGGCTGGTGGGCTCTGGAGTTCTTCCCGCACAAAAGGAGCACGCAGTTCCTGATTTTGTCGGGTGCGATTTTTTTGTCTTTTCATTTCCTGTCTGTCTGAACATGCTGCAGTAACTTAGCGACGTTGTTGATTTAGTTCACAATCGTTTGTCTGGATTTTAAGGGTGGCAAAACTTTCGAACGAAGCATGCGGTTAAGAACTTGAGGAAACTGTGTTTGAAGCACGGGGAGCAGGAAGCAGCGCCTCACGCTTTATCTAGAATCAAAAATGATTATAGCCTCATGATAGTGCTTCCTTTGGCGGATGTTCCCTTGTAAACGAGCGCCCAGGAAGCTTATCAATAACCGGACACCAGTTGGGCAGGATCGGTAGAATAGAATGATGATGGAAAGTAATCTTATTATGAGAGAGACTTGCTTGCACACCGGGGTGGAGAGAGGCCAGATTAATTTCCCGTCTCGTTCGGGGCAGTGTAATTTATTCCGCAAACAACAAGGCCAAGACGTCAGGATGAAAGTTCCGGCAACTTAGTAATTGACATAAATGGTAATATTCTTGGAAATTTGCCTAATTTTGCTTTATAAATGTATAATAATTGGGTCGTTAGCGTATACCAAAAGCGTTTCGATTTCAGTTAGCTTGTGGGTTGAATAATTGGTTTTTATGGATAATTGAACTCAAGAAAAAGGTACTTTATGGATAACGTTGCACAAAACAGGATTGATACTTGCAAAATCATGGTGGTCAATGACATTCATCGATATCCTAATAACTAACGTGCACAGTTCTGGTCCCTATTACACCTTAGCGGAAAGCAATCACACAATAATCCCAGTAAGGATTCTTTCCACCCGGAAACGCTACTCGAATGGGGCTGTACGGTTTGAAAAGACTGATTCTCCTTTTTACTGATTCCCCTTTTCTGATTTCATTGTCCATCAGTCACTAGGGGTTTCGCTCCTCCCAACGAAAGACAGCTGGGAATAGGTTGCATTGCTTTGACGGTCGTTTACTTTCTCCTGACCTTGATCGGCGTTAATACACGCTAAGATATGCAAAGTCACGAACGATTTCGTGTTGGACGAACCGGAAATGAGGGTCCATGCTGGTTGATCATCGAATGAAGGTTTCAGTGAAGCTCAAAAACGCATGAAGTGTCTATGGGGGGGAGCGGCAATTCGATTTCGATCGAATCCTTACAAACGTTGCAACCCGGATTCGATTCCATTCCAGGTGTCTAAAGTGGGAGTGGTGAGAGGAAAAAATTACTTCAATTTATTTTATTTCAAATGCCATCGCATCTGTTTTGTTTCCTAAGAGTCCAGGCTTCAATTCTACAGTGTGAAAGGGAAATAAAGACAGACCCGGCCCGAAAAATTCGGTTCACTCTACCCTTGCTCCAAGGGAAATCTAACCCTAAACGCATTTATACCCAAAGGGGGAGCAAAAAAAAAACATTACCGCATTACCAATGCCAACGATCGACAGTAATGATAGGGAGCTGAGTATGGAAAATGGAAAATCGTAACCCGAAACCGCCTGCCGCCTGTTGGAAAAATGTTTGTTATTTTATTTTATTTATTTATTTATTTTTTTGTTCCAGCTGAATCCTTTTTTCCACATCTTTTTTGCTCATGCATGGAAATTCAGCCAAAGTTGAAGCCGTAACTTGGCGCACTGATAAGCGGGCCGAAGCTTTTTTAAAGGGCGCCTGTGTTTCGTCGTGCCGTTTGATAATGATTTGTGGACTGGAGGAGGTCGGAATTGCGTGAATTGTTTTGAATTGCCGACGAACGACGAACAGCACGCACACATGAGCACAATGGCGTCGGAAACCCGAATGCAGTTCGTTCGTGAACGAAAGCTTTCAGTGTTCACGGTGGGATCTTTCAGGACAAATAGAGCGAAAACATTGAAAACATTTCATTTTGTAAAATTCAATCCAGTTTTAAAAGCTATTAATATTTATTCATTTTAATTTGACCAGCAATTAAACCACATCTAATAAATAATTGAATGGAAATTAATCGAAAAAAGCTCATACATCCCTCTCCAATCGTAGTTAAAATTTGTGGCTGATAGTAGATTACAAATTTAACTGGCAGATATTTGTTGATACGTTTGAAATAATTTAACCCTTTCATCCAAGGATAACTGTTTATTAAGTTAAACATTTCCGTTCAAATGTTTTCCAAAAGTAAATTAATTAATAAAAACAATATACATATGTAATATCTTTAACGTTGATGATAAAATAACGAGTTGTTTTCAAACACTGAATAATATCAGCTATGAACCTAATACCAAATATAGTTTAAATTTTATTGACCCATTTCATGCATTTTATAAACACATTTGTGAAACAATTGCACGCTTGTGTCCAAAATGCCTCGAAATTTGTTTTTTATAACAAACAATTTTTGCATCCCTTGTTTTCACCAGACTTTAACTAAACTTTATGTGATCCGGTTTTTAATATTTCAACTGAAAAAATGTTTATAGTATCTATCATACAATATTTGAAAAATTGCCGCTGTTTTATTTTTTTAGCTGGAAATGTTGAGAGTTACGATGATAAATGAATTGAAAACATTGGAGTGTTTTTTCTTGTTTCAAAATTTTAAAGCCAACGATTTCTTTTAATGAGGTTTTTTTGTACTGGTTTCATTTAAAACATGAATTGATTTGTCATATTATGAATATTATTCCACTAACATTTGTTTGTAGTTAAATTTATAACGAAATTCTGCAACTAACTGAAATATGTTTAATGACAATCCATTTTTAATTTCAGATTTGAACCTCCCTGCTTGCTTGTGCTTTGCCGGAACCATAGTGTGAAGCGACAAGCTTCAGCAACCTACCTACACCGGAAGCTGCCGAACGAATCGAAGTTTCATCTAAACCGCGAAGCGAAGCGCACGTGAATCGAGCGAAGTCTGCTCCTGCTTGAAGAAGTCGCAACCCGGTGGCTTCGATTGTTGACGAAAGTTGTTGTGCGGCAGTTAGGTAAATCATCCGCCGGGACGAATTTACTGGCAGACTGAGAAATTTGTATCGTAAGTGCATCTCAAGGTTTTTAAGCGACCCGTACAAAGGGCTTTTCGCTTTTTAATATGCCAAAAAGTGTGAATATGCATGTGTGAGTTTTTTTGGTGTCGTGATCGCGTAGAGAATGCATCGGGCATGAATGCAGCACGCTTGTACCATGCGGGCATCGGCGATTTTGGGTGGTCATCCAAAGTGACACGCGTGATCGGTGGTTGTGCATGTGCGTTTGTGTGTGGATCCACACAAGAAAAGAAAGAGAAACAGGCGCCCGCGGGGTGCGAAACGAAACGAAAAACAGGTTTCCAACAAGAGAGAAAGTTGCGAAAGCAACCGCAGAAATCAAACAAGCGAACCGTCGCGAACGTTGGCCTACTCGGTCGGTGCTGTCTTTTAGTGTATTTTCTTTTTCTTTTACCTACCTAGTGACGTGTGTGAGTGTGCGTGTATGTGTGTGTGTTTGTGTTTTTTGTGGGCACTTCAAAAGACGGACACAAATTTCTTCTACATTTGGCGATAAAACTTTTCCATCTACTGGAAGTGATCCCGGGGGATATTCGGAGAAATGAAGCCATCCATCGCAATAAAGCAAATAAAATAGTTAAATAGCTACCAACGACGGTGCGTGGGTGTGCTGAACGAGCGCCTGGAGCCTTGAGTATCTCGTTTTTGGCGCACTTTAAGTGGTGTCAGGATAAAATTTGATCATTCGCAACGTGCCATCGTAGTGCATGTGTGCTCACATATCCAACCGAACCATCCGACAACCAAACGGACCGGGTACGTCAGTGAAACGTGTGGCCTTCAGCTCTGGAAAGATTCGGTAAAGTGGTTTGTTCTGTACTAGGGAACGACCAGACGAACCACTCTGTTAATCACAGGGTAGAGAATGTGCTCTACTGTGAGCGAAACCGTTGGTGGAAGTTGGCAACGCTTTTCAGCCTTTTTGGCGAAAGCCATGACGGTCGAGAGTATGAAGGAGCCTGAAGGAAGCTGCGGTGAAAGTGGTCGCCTTGGTTTTTGGCCATACTGCAGCAGAAATGGGGCGTGTGCAGGCATGTGTGCAGTTTGATTGCAGTGTGTTGCGGCGCCGTTGCTGCAAGGCTCCTTGTACCAGCCGGGACATCCTGTGTTTTTTGGGGTTTTCTGTGTTTTACACGGTTTGCAAACGTTTGTGACGAAAACATTTCTTTTCAGAGAGGAATGAAAAAATGAATTAAAAAAATATGCGAGATGGAACATTGACCATGAGGAACAATGGATTAACATGTATAGAGACATGGTTTCAGGTTTTCAGGAATAAGTTAACTATTCCTGATTGAATTTTATATTTGTTTGGTTTGATTTACTTCATGGTTGCGATAGCAAATTGTTTATAAACTTCGATACGATTTGTACACAGTTTACAGGTCAACATAAAGATTAACTATTTTAGATTACAGATTAAGTCTTATTTAATGGGAACATTTGAGATCTTCTATACATTAGAATAATTAAAGTCGTGCATGTTTTATAGCTGTTGCACGTTTTTAACTCAGTGATTCTTGGACTGCAAGAAAAGCAAGTAAGAATGAAAAATGGAAATGGAAAACCATTCAGTTTATAATGAGAAGTTACATACTTTTCTTTCAAAGAATTCGACAAACTTGTTTTAATCATTCATCCACAGATTATAAACAACGTCTAAACCTGTCAGTGTTTTAAAAAAATTAAACAAACGTGTACTAAGTTTTCTTAAACATTTCCTTTGTTTAAATTCAATGTTTAAACTCCACGAGAGCAGTCTCGTTCCAAATGAATTCGAATATTTATCGAGTTTCAGAATCTACAAACTTCGTGCACACGGAAAAAGTAAGAAACATGAAGGAAACCTTGCAAGTCCTAACGAAACCATCATATACGAGCACGGTGCAATCTAGAATTCCTTTCAGAAACCATTTTAATAGCCCTACACTCCTACTAGAGACTTCCAAAGCTGTTTTCAACGATCACAGTGTTGTTAAAACTCATGAAAATAATTTTCAAATGCATTTCCATATACCATTTTCCGATGATTCAATGACATTTTTTAAGCTTAAAATAAATACGAATTACGGGGTGCGGAACCGTAAATTCATTCATAATATCAGTGCCCATAATATTACCCAACCCGTGTCAGGAGCATCGGTGATTAATTTATAACAAATCATTTCTATTTTATACACATTTCACCCCATCTCCCTACCAATGCTCGTTCCAACCATTTGCTTCACACCACCCATCAACATCATAAAATGCGATTTGCCACACGCACCCCGTTTCTCCGTTTCCTGCAAGCCACTTTTGCTAATACCCATTAGATGCGCCAACAACACGGCCCGGGACGGCTCAAGCTCATTCACTTTCTTTAACGCTTGATTTGCTGCAATTTTCCTCGAACAGTACGTTACATGCACGGGGGCCTCATTCGCTTTGAAAACAACCCTGCCCTGCCACCTCTTTCTCTCACTCTCTCTCTTCTTCTTCTCCTCACTCTTCTCCCTTCTTTCTCGACCACTTGAAACCATTCGATACGCGAGAAGCGCAAAAGATTCAACCCCTCTTCCTGTAAGATGGACTTTTTTCTTAATCAGCGAAGTAATCATCATTATGGCACGAGGTGTCCTATCAGCGCACTGGTAAAAGGCATTGCACCAGCATCATCCACCCCCCCCCCCAGCACCCCCGCGCCTCGTTAAAGGTTGATCATCATCGAAACTCTCCGCGTGCGCCATCCGCACCATTATCAAGCTCATCTATATCGCGGACGCTTGTGGTGCGGCTGTTTTTGGCGCTTTGTTTGCTGCCAGTATCTTTCTAAGCCATCGGCATTTCGTTTCGTTATGCAAAACGAAGAGCTGCTTGGCTGATGGAAGATGGAATATTGATCGGGCGTGTGGAGAAACCGAAATTTTAAAACAAAACATCGAACCCACCGCAACGCGAAGCAGCCGAGAAATCGACTGCACTGAGCGAAGACGCTGATGCATAAATAAACGAACACCAACGCCAGATTGGGTGGCTTGTCGGCTGGTTGGGCTTCTTGTTTTTGGGGGCAGCACGATGATGGGTTTGCTGAAATTGCAGAAATAATGAAATCGAAAACCCAATCGCGCGCAGACCGAAGCCAAAACTCGCCGTAACGAAAGAGAAAGGGCTTCGGGGTTGATGGATGGATGCTGTGGAGACGCCACGGTAGGAGCATGCTCCGGAATTCCTCCCAATTCCGTCGTTAGCAGTTGTGTGAGGGTTTTTTTTTTTGAGGGAGAAAGATAAAAATCTGAAACTGAATTGAACCACAGACGAGCAACGAAAATCGGTCGAGAAAATCGGAGCAAAAAGCTGTCTCTCAGACCACGTGGAGCCAGAGGCGGTACCAATCGATGAATCGATTATTGATTATGATTTAAAAAGTGAATTTTCTGATTAGTGGATGTGATGGATTATGTTTTCCAATATTAGAGTGTACTGTTTTTTTTTCTTTTAATTTGCGACACTATCGTTAGTTAAATGTAAATAAGGATCTCAAACCTTCAAGACCCTTCCCATCACTATACATTTCTATAAATGTAGTGTATGCACTATTTAGGGCAAAATAAAAACTCGATTTCAGTAGCAAATTTGGCTTCCCCTCGCTTATCGACCGGTTGTTCCCGGGGGTGTCGGGAACCCCGGCTGCGTTTCCCTTGTTTAACCTCGTTTAATACACGTGTGAAGTGAGAGTTTTTGCAAATTGGCTAAATTGTGCGACGAATGTTTGTGTTCTTTTTTACTTCCCAGCAGAGTAGTGTTGCGTGTGAACTAGTGCCGTAGATAAGAGGAAAGCTGTGAATTGAGCGAGAAACGCGAGAGAAAAAGAAGCAAACATCAAAAAGTGAGAAAAGCAAGTTCCCATCGAAAAAAAAAATAATAATACGAAAGAAAGCACGGAACGCAAAACTCTGCGCGTAAACCTCAACCGCAAGCAGCAGTCGCAAGAAAAACGAAACGAAACGCAAATCAGCAAAGCAGTCGTGCGGCTTGTTAGCGAGTGGCTTCGAAACGAACGAATCCCGGACCCGGATACCGGATCCACGCGGTCGAATCCGGAACAACCGTCAAACGGAAGCCGTCGAGCGAAAGGAACAAAGCATCCAAGCGGCTACGTACTAGCGTATCGTGCGGTCACCACAGGGGGTAGCAGTGACCACCACCCCGGGACATACACACACACACACACACACACTTATAAGGCCGCAAAAGGTGAGTTTTATTTTCTCCATCCGATTTTCTGGTTTACATTTTCACCTCAGACCGCGTGTCATCAGCGTGTGACATCGTTTTCTGCCCCTGTTTTCGTCGTTCGCTTTCGTCGAAGGGGGGGGGAGGGGGAAATGGGGTCTCTGCGAGAGCTTTCTACCGACGGTTTTTCGGGACACTGATGATATTTTTCAGCGGTCTCCATGCGGTATCAACCGATGAGGCGAAGCTAAATCGAGCGTGAGAAGAAGGCAGAACACGGGTGGCACTCGTTTTTATCAGCTTTGTTGGTCTGATTAAGTCTTTCAGCTTCGTTATACTATCACCACATTGTGCCAAACAAGGCTACAGGGTCACGAGGGTCCATTGGATTCATGTTTGCTTTTAAACGTTTAAATTATGTAAAGCAAAAAACCGTGCGCAGAATTGGTGAGCCAACGTTCGCAAGCGCGTTGGAAAGGTTTGTTTTTTATATTCACAATTTTGTTTAAACTATGTCTTTTGCTAATTGTGTTCCTGTTATCTTTCTGTAATTTTTTGCAGAATAGTTTGTACTTCTTTGTTCAAACATACTTCATGGTTTAAACAATTTAGAGCAAAAACTTACAACTGTCCAATGTCACAATGTTCCTAACTCACATTATTTAAACTTTCACATTTCGTTTAAAGGTTGTAAAATTCACATGATTCCTTGAATCACCTCATGAATTCACCTCTCATCGCAGCTACCTTTCCGTGAAGCACATTCTGCGCCAATTTTGCCCCAAATGGTTGAATGAAATTCAGAACGCTCCTAATTTGAAAATACTGCAAATATCAGATCTAAGCGAATCTAAGTCTAATGAATTGAATTTAATCCCACCTACACAGATTGGGTCACGTCGATACAAGCGCACGACCCAATCCCACTCAGCATACCTAAATTCAATGGGCAAGCGATAATTTTTACATTGTAAAGCCACCACCGTACGCTCATCCTTTTGTTATCCTTACGACATGGTGCTTTGGCACGTAAAAAAGAGAAGAAAACACTCCGGGACACGGTCGATGGAAAATCAGTTTGTGTGAAGCTCGGCCGAAATTCGATTATCTGCCAGCGCGGATAGTAAGAAGAAAAAAAAGAGGTTTCCGTTTTTGATTGCAACATCCGCAACTGATCCCACTTAGATCCCACTATTTGTTCGGAGCTCTGTCCCTGTTTTCGTTTCGATTCTTTGCGTCCCTTCCCCACCCACAGACACATACGCACCTAATAAAACTCATGAGCTCGAAACGTTGGAACCTTCACCTTGCGATATTTGATCGCTTTCGGGAATGGTAAAAGCAGCTTCATGTTTCTGCACGGCACGGTTGTCCACGAAACGCAAGCTTCAACTCCTTTCGCATTCGCATCAAGACGAAAAAGTCGGTTTTTGAGTGGCGGAAAAATCCAGTCATTCTGTGTCGCCCGTTTGCTTTCTTTTGCGTCTGTTCGATAAAAATCGCCGGGTGAGCCAGGGCCAGGGTCTGGTTTGCTCGAACGGGCCTTCAACAGCCGAAGAAGCGAAGAAACAGTCCTGAGTGATTCTGAGTGCGAAAGCCGTAAGAACAAACAAATTCTTGGCCCACCTTTTCTACCAACAGCGGTGGCACGCCTCTGCACCAGCATCCGTTATCAGGATCGGAGGTTGATGGGGCCACTGTTTTCTTCGCACGCTGCGTGAGGCTCATGAAGCATCTAGGGACCACTTTGAGCATTCGTTGTTGTATTTATTTTATTTATTTTTTGCTCCTTACTTGCACTCGACAAACTGGCTCTACTCAGTGGGTATTGTTCGGCTGAGTAGCGGCAAACGGCAAGCTGAAAAGTAGCACCCGAGGCGACTTTGTTCCGGGTCGCGGAATTTGCTGAAAAGCTGCAGTAATTTTGACGCTACAAGCCCCACGAGACCGTTTTCTGCCTGCCTGAGCAGTTCTGGCGACGCGCTGGCGGAGTGATGAAAATTCTCGAAGAAGCTTGGATGGAACGGTGGAGCAGTTGTGGTTCTTAACCATATTTGGGTTATATTCTATCTGGGAAAAAAGTTTTGTAAACATGCGCTATATGGTTTCATTTTTACCATTCTGTTTTCTAGCAATACGAATATCTTAACAAATGCTCTGTTGTCAGAGGTATTGCCTCCTTTCCTAGATATTGAAAATCATTGAACCATCATTATCTAGTTGAGATCAGATTGCTTTCAATTTTATTGAATTTTTTTTTTTTTGCGTTCCAAAACTCATCCAACCTCTGCTGACAGGCGCGTTATAAAAACAAATGGTGTGGTGAACGAAGTGGAAAGAAAAACGCCAAATTCCGGAGCAACATGAAAAGCGCGCCCAAGCAGATGCCCAACGAACAGCACGGCTAAATTTATTAAACCTACGAAATTAAAAAGCCTTCCACGCAACCCCTGCAGGGAACAATCAGACTCTGTTTACGTGCTGTTTTTCCTGCTACGTATGTTTACTGAGTGGAGTAAGGGCGAGTGAACGAGAAGAAGCTGTGGGTAATGGATATCTTCTTGGGGATGTAATACTTTATAAGTCACCCGGTCATTATGACAAACTTGTGCTGTGATATGTTCGCCGGATATGGACAAGAGCTAAGCCCGCACACCCGCACATAAAAGGCAAACATAAGCAGACAAAAAGTTTGGTCAACCAACGAACGCTTAACGGAAATGGGAGCCGGAAACCGTAGTGGAGGTGTTTTGTTTGTGAAACAGCAACAAAATGCGGTGGGTAAAAACAAAAACCTGCAATCATGGAAAAATGGAGCAAAAAAAGCAGCTGTAGTGCGCAAATTGAAGCTCCGCGCATATTGATGAGGCGGAAAAATTCCCATTCCAGCCAAATGGGTTCAACAATGGGTACCTTGTGCCTTCGCAGTGATGTGCTGGTGTTGGTTTTTAAGAATAAGGAATTTTCTTTTGCAACATAAAGGAAACCACTGTCGCAGGTGCTGTTAAAGCTAATAAAGGTTCGCGATTTTGGCCGTTCATTAATACAGCTCTGCCAACACGTATTTATTTCATGGGAGCTCTGGATTATTCCTTGATGGAGTAAAATAAATTCCATTAGAAACGTATCGGACAGAATTGAGCAATGTCGCCATTTTCCTTATCGCTACATTTTTGTTTACTCCAGACCACGGTGGAAAGTCTCGCTCGAACTGAAAAGCCTAATTTGATTTAAGCTAAAAATGTGTTAAAAAGTAAATAAAATCCAAACGAAGCTACTTTTACGTCGAACCCACACCTTGCTAGGATCTGGTGGGTGGGTAATCGTATTATAGAAATTAATGTGATAATTTTAATGAAATAATTTACCTCGGCCGACAGCAGTTCCATCTACGCAGCCTGCTTGGAAAATACTCGTCAGACCGAGGAAAACTCGCGCAAAACGGCCCGGATGAAAAATCCAACCTTTGCGTCTTTGTTTGAACGTCTGTGAAATTTGTGTCTGTGAATTTCTTTCCTTCCCGTTGTTGTCGTTTGTTCTTCTTCTTTGTGCTACCTACTCTCCCGTTAACGGTGATTAACGGATCGACCATATTTACGCACGGTCATCAATTTTGGTCCAGATGCGGTCGTCTAGGGCTTTTTTTATGCTGTGGATTTTCTTGGAACCACTCCGTACGCTGCTCTCAAATCGCGTATCGTATGTTGCTGTCCCGGCTTGTCAGGCGCAATAAACAGTGATAAGGAGAGATCGCGCTTGGATATCAATTTTCTCGCATTTTCAGTACGGTTCCCCCGAGCGGTGCTGTCCTAATGGACGTTTCGCATGCTGTGCGTGTGTGTCTCAGTGTTTGTATGTGTTGTACGAGATCTTGGCATCGTAACCGAACCTTCCGCAACATTTCACGATGGGGCATTTTTGTTATGGTAGGACTCACATTTCTCGTTCTTTGTATCCGCCATTGGTCGCGTGCGTTACATTTGGGAACGTGAAAACCGAACACGAAAATGTCCCGGCAAGGTCCGCACGATCGGTGCGCGTATGTTGATGATGGTTTATGGTACATACATGATGGTTTGCCGGATATCCTGCGTACACAAAGGAGACGCATGTTTATGGGCGCGTGTGGGCAAGGGAGCCGTGGGCTGCAGTGGAATGTTAGGCGCGGGGCGGCGACGGCCGACTGCCACCGGAAGCTTATCTTTCCCGCTCAATGACGACACTGGGGCGAAGGTAATGTAACGGAACATGTCTGCAGGGAAAGCAAACAGCGTCATCTAGTAGTCATCTCTTAGAGTGCACGATACCCATGCCAGCCAGCGACAC
>JXXA01003533.1:0-12448 GCA_000956255.1 Anopheles punctulatus | reverse complement strand
GCACTTAAAGTATCCGAAAAGCTGCATGCGCGTTCCCTTGGGTCAGGCTAACAAGGTTTGCTATCCCTTCATGACCCAATAAGGAAAAACAGTAAGTGTTTTTGTTAGAGAAAATTTCTAGCAAATAATCCTAGAAATAATGTTTTAGAATCAGGTATCAATAAGTTGTGCATAAGTGGGCAGAAATTGAATGCAAAAGAGTTAGTTTTCGACGATCCTATAGAATCAAGTGAAATATTCATTTTTAAAGGCTGAATAAAAACTCTATCGGACACGGTTTTGAACACAAGTGCAGATAAAATACGTTTAAAGTTAGTATTTATACCAACCTATTCTGATAAAAAAATTGTTTTTTATTCCTTTAATTCATACCTTTATTCACTAGCTATATGTACATTTAACATTCATGTAAAAACTTTTTTATTTAATTTATCTGAAAATTAAAATATTCAATTTTTCATCAAACTAACATAAATGTGAATTAAACAAATTACGCAAGCATAACCAATTAACCAATAATTAAAATTATATCTATTTACTGACTATCTATTCTACTAGCTGTTCTATTCTATACTATCTATTCTATCTATTCTATTTACTAACATAACTAAACTAATAAGCGAACAGCTAAAAACTGAAGAAGAAATTGAGGACTTGGAGAAATCTCACAGAACAAATGTTGCTTGGTGTTAAAGAACCTTGTTGTTGCTGGTGGTGGTAGCCGTCTACATGATGCTACGTATTAATATTTACCGTCAATTTTTCTTTTTTTGTGCAAAGATGTTCGCTTGGTTGGACAGAGGTTCACCCGAGATGGAGCGTGCTTTAGACTAATCCGCCACGTATTTTGGTGTGGCTAACAGTCGCTCGTTCGAAGCGACGTCACCCAGCAACAGTAATATATTTTTGTACTTGCCAAATTCTATTTTTTTCTCCCCAGGCTTGTTTTTTCCTGCCCAACTCATACTTGCGAAAAATTGACGGCAAAATAATATATCGATAGCCTCATGTAAACGACTATCAACATCGGCAACAGATATTTGTCGCTTCAAATGCCGAACAACATTTGTTCTGTGCGATGCATTTATCTCAATTGATTCCTCAAAGGTCTCAATTTCTTCCTCATTTTTTATGGGCGACGCTACGAAGTCGTCCACTACCAACAAATCTGGCCTTGGACAACTTATATCAATGAACGTTTCCATTGTCTCTCTATGCTTTGCTGTATTTTTAACCACTATATTTAATTTATGTTCAACCACCTCCTTTAAAAAATTATTTTCATTTTCGTCAGTATTCTCACTTGTAAAGAGGAGCAGAGTTGTATAAATTGGTGCAAATTGGTGCTTAAAAGAAGATAGTTAAGTGGTTTGTGATGCATTGGGGAGGGTCGGGTGAGCTGTAACAAACATAATTATTAATGCACAACATTAACTTATACGCAAAGAAGTATTTAACTCACTAACGGCACACAACTTACGTGATTGTGTGATGGTTGGGTTGGATGTCAAATTTACTGTCACTGGCAGTTTCTTTATTATTAGGTTCGGAACTGAAAAAAACAAGTTAAATTAATGTTTTTAATTTTAAACTCGAAATGTAAAACATACTATTGGGGAACGATATTGTTTCCACTTTCGGAATTTTCGGCGTCTCCGTGGTATTGATATTTTGATTATGCTGAAAAGAAATTTGCTGGTTAAGCACGCCGTGTTTTTTTCTGAGAAATAAAATTAAGGAAGCATTCAAAGCTACAATGCTTTTTGCTTAAAACAAAATCTGGCTTGAAGCGATCATGATCAACGAAGCCTCTATAGATTAATCGGTAGCGCGGCAAAGGTAAATCTATAATCTATAACATATATTCTCTCGTTCTTACTTACCTCTTTTCAGCCGTACAAAAATACGCTAGCACTGGCAGCAACGTGTTCTGCATAAATACCGTGCACTACTGCTTTACACGCAAAATATCGTACACTTCCCTCAATATCAGGAAAATTAACACGTGTATATACTGCCACTCGGACTGGGATTTAGTGTACATGACAAGAACGAACATGTTTACAACGTAAAGGAAAAAAATGGCAAAGAGTGGTGAAAAAAAATGGTGCAAACGGGCATAGCATAGCAAGAACAAACGAGAGATATTTTATTTTTGCTCTCTGTTTGCTTCAACTGCAAAGCGAAAACCGTATTTTGACCAAATCTCTCTCCACAGAAAAAGCGCGAGCGTAAAAGCGGTCAAAAGTGTTATGCTATTTTGAACGTTTTTCAACCGGTTTTTGACGGTCGAGAGTTGGTCAAAAAACGTTCAAAAACAGAGTTTCGATCGCTTGAGAGTATAAATGGCAGGGTTTCAACGTTTGTGTGATTCTGATTTTTTTTCCCCAACTATATCTTCTTCATCGTTAGTAACAACGATGTTATGATTGATTAAGACGTCCTTCAATTTTGCCTTATTCATCGTAAGGAATTTATCGTCGTATTAGTTTGCATTATTCATCGTAAATAATCCATCGAAGACGTTGGAGTTGAATTTAAATAGCAACACCATGCCTTTCGATGACCTAATGGGGTCATGTCAGGCATGCGACGAAGCTAGGCCACAACTTCTTATAATAGTAACATCCACTAATAAGTCATCGCACACCGTGATCTTTTAGTTCTAGATGACATGAAATATTTCAAAGTGGTACAGGATTTTATTAGGAATACTAATATTTCAATTGGAACTTCAAAACCTCTAATTTATTTGAGAGTTGATACGGTCAGGTCGCTTAAAAAAGAGTCAAACAACCACCATTTCATCTAATTTTACGTTATATAATATTCCATTAAAAGTGTTTAAATTTCAAATAAATACCTATATCAAAGCACAATATTCAATTAAATTCGATTATTTACTGTACTAATGATAAAAGGAAACATTAACACCATTTAATAACTTCAATCTGTATTTAACTGTATTAAAGCTGTGTTCAAAAAGTTTTATTAAATGTCACTAAGTTATTTCATACTTTATTAAGACAAAAATGATTAATTTAATAAGATATAAGATTTTATTCTATATCTTAAATATAAATAATTGATTTTATTTTCTTAGAACACACCAAACACTTTAGAATTAATAAATGGCACAAACAAAAGGCATATGAAAATATAAAGAATATCAATACATGAAATGTTACGCAAAAGTAATGTTGTTTTTTTACCTCTACTGTACTTTTAATTTTGTTATATTTCATTAATTATTCATGTATGTAGAATAACTCTGTATATTGTACATTAGTAACACTTTAATGACCACTAAAATGGCGTATTGCAAAACTTTTATGGGTTACTCTATGTCTCGGTTGAACGCAAAAAAATCCCCTCGAATTTCTAAAACTCGCACTTCACGACTTCATGAGACATAACTCCTTTCATTTGCCCCAAAAAAATTTTAAATACAATTAACACTTTGTTTTTTGTATTTTCACTATAACAATACAATAAAATTACAATAATTTATCAATGTTAATCCAACATTAATGAGTTAACTATTTATTATTTTTATGCACATTCCATAGATTGCGCCTTTTCTCAATACAATAGCATACTTAAAAGTGTTCGTATAGATCCTGACTCGCACCAGCATTGCGTCCAATCAAAGGCGATTAAAATTTAAACCAGTCTTTGTAGAATGTGTTTTAATGTGTATGTGCTATAGTATTTAACACAGGTAATTTTCCTTTTGAACAATCTGATGTAAGACAGGATAACAAAACAATAACAAAACTGCATACAGGTTATAAGCATTCTAAATAGATTAACTAGCTTTGTAACGAACATCAATGCATTAGCATTCTTGATTTGCATACACGTCTTAAACAAATTTTAAGCTTTCTTATTATATCTCGCCATAGCATGTACTAAAATATGTTAGAACTTGACACACTGAATCGCGTATTGTTATATGCTATGAGCTTTGAGAATATATGCATTTCGTCTCTACTTTGGTTATTTAGATTCAGTTCATTTAAATTTCTATGCATTAAGTCACCACATACTACTCCATTAACAGTGCTACGGTGTTTAAATCTGTCTAAATGCTACCAGTCCATAGCTTGTGAACAATAGGCGATTTTCTGCTCTATGAGTAGTTCTAGTTTGGTTTTATTCATGAAAGATTATTGTAAAAATGGAACAAAAATATTTTTCTTCCCAAACCTTAAAACGTTCACAAATCAACAACTGGACGCATATTTTTTCAAATATTGTTGTAACAGCATATTTCTGAATAATTTAATAACGAAGTATATTCACTTCCTCATCAACGCGAAGCAATCTTGAGCCACTCACTGTAAACTCTAACTTACTCGTTGAGCGAAATATATCGGTAATTGATGGACGCAGTGATATTCTCTTTACTTATTGATGCAAAAAGTACGCATTTGTCTTACAGCCAAACTATTAGCCACATTGTAGATAATTATTGACACAAGAGATTAAAATTAGATTTGTTGTTCAGGATGCTATTCGAAATACATCTCATGAAATGATTGCAACAGTTCCGTGGAGTACAACTCTACTTGGACATAAAGTTAGTTAAATCTCCTTCTTATATTTTATAGATTTACTTTCAGATGGGTTGGATTACATGTTTCCCCTGACGATAAATTCCTTGCACGGTTTGTAGTGTGTGATACGAATACACCCTAGTCTGTGTTTTATGTTTTGCTGATGAGATTTTGTTAGCATTAGTTTATAACGTTGTGCACATGTGCTCTTTTTGAAAAGAGCAGTTAATAAATATAGGCAGCTGTTGCTTCTTAAGCCAATATAAAATGCGATTCGCATCAAATACAACTTTGATGTTTGCTTTGGAATTTGGTGTTAATTTCATATCTAGTTTTCTCTGCAATTTTTATTTGTCTCTACAAAATACTTATCCAGTGCGATTTTTATTGCGATTTATTTATTCTCTTCAAAACTTATTATTGCGTCTCATCCTTCTTTTGCCATGTTGTGTTTATGCGACTTTAACAAATAACATGATTTAAGTGGCATCGTATTGAAAATAACTTTAATATAAATTATCTACACTTTTTACAGCTGTGATGCATTCATTGAGTATAAATTATTCATATAAAAAAGAACAGCTGAATGTTTTAATGAGGCTGCAGCAAATATACCACTAACTTTTGTAGAGGTGCGAAGGAAAGGTCTACATCTCTTCCAATACGTGAAATTATACGTAATATTGCTTGTCATGCATATTGAACTGCTTGATTTGCGTTAGAATATTTTTATTCATTTTTTATCTCACTCCTGCATTGGATAGGCCACAGGGCGGACGTGTTACGATACACTTGTCAAATATTTTCCTGCCCCCTTCCTGAGCTTAAATCCTATTTTATGTTACCATGGATTTATATCCATCTAATAATGATTGCTTCATTTTAATTTATTTTGTTTCCATAACGAGCCCACTTCGTTTATGCTTTTATGTTAACATTCTTAACAACACCTCAGATTCGTTATGATAGTAGTATCAGGTGGAATTATTCTTCAATTTTGTAAAACAGTATAAGCCTTTTATACAGTACATTGTCGGTTGTAAATCTTTTTATTTATTTACTCTTCTTTGTAACAAAGTTAATTTGTTTCGTTTCTTACTTAGTTTGTAAGTAGGATTTACTTTCAATACATTACTACCCAATTAATCTTGCAAATTGGATTTGGCAATCAACACAACAATTTTATTATGGTTCAAAGAGTAAAATGAGGCATGTGGAAATTTTATTTTTATGCAATCATATGAACTATCGTCTTTAATTGTGCTTTTAAATACTATCCCTTAATCGAGTTATACATAATGAATACATAATTGCATTGTAATGAATACAGAATTGTGGTTGCATTGTCTGTCAGCTTGTTTATTCATCGATTTAATTGATATTAAAAATGCTATGATTTCTTATTAATAACACAGTTGATAAATTGTGAAAGGTAGAGATAAAAACATCACGACCATCAATCAGTAAAAAACCATAATGTTTTTTTAACTATTGCACCAAAAACAAGACATTGGATAAATTATGTTGATGTAAATAGTTGCTTTGTTATGTAAACAAAAAAAGATTTCCGGTGTTCATTTGACATTTGTTTGTTTTGCAATATTAACCGGAAATACATACCCCATTCAAAAACCACGATTGGAATTAAAATTAAATGGAAAAAATTGTCGATTTTTTGTCAATTTTTGGAATTGTCCATGATTGGAAAAAATAGTCTACAATTTCTATTACATTTCTTTTCAGCACTGGAAACAAACACCCTAACACCTGATACTGACATTTTTCGATTCGATTCGTTTTTTACTGTTCTGTGGTTACTCTTATAATAGTTGCTTTTATATAGTTTTTGTAAGTCAAGCGTGTTCCTCTTTTGATAGCAAGTTTATGTGTTGTTTTACTGTATAAGTACACTAGAAGAAAGATGGAGAACACGAGTGTAACGGACAATGAGATTTTTAAATAAGCATGTACCCTAAGCAAGCGAATATCTTAATATTAATTGATATCGAGCTAGTTGTTTAACGATTGTTTTCACATTTTTTAATTCATGAAATACACTTTTGCGCTGGAGTACAATTTGTAAATTTCATGTTTGTCATGTGCGTCAGAAAATATTAATACATTACATAATTTCTTCACCATAATTTAGGAACGCTTTCATTCGCTTTAAGTGAATAAGTGTACTGATGTTGTAAAATGTTTAATACTGGAGTATCGATGCTGCAATCTGTTTCAAAATAATTTTTCTTTTAGTAAAAAAAAAAACAAACCACAATCTGGTAACCTGGAAAATCTCCATTTAATAGATGTGGAGCGACACATGAGTCGATTTATATGTAGTTTAAAACACTATCATTCCACCATTCATTAATACAAGGTTTTACTTACTCATCAAAAATATACAGCGGGATAGTTTGAAACTATTAAAAAAAAATATTGAAAACATTTGCTTCCGACTGAAGAATTTCTTCATAAATTAGACATTGATTTTAGGTGTTTTAGGACCTATATAAAGCTAAAAATTTGTTGTTTTTTGTGTTAACTTTTATGTATGTTATCATGTCTGATAACTGCTTCATGACTAAATTTAGCACCTAATTCATAGAAACCAAATACTGAACGTTAGTGGATCCAAATCCGGAGAGTGAGTATGCATCAGTGGATCGCTTCAGACCAGACTCAGTAGTACTAGCAGTACAGTAGTGCTTTTGTTATTAATCTAAGGCATTAAAGCGTCCAGTATTAAAGATATTGAGTATAACCAAGGCTGAA
This sequence comes from Anopheles punctulatus, assembly GCA_000956255.1. Classification (NCBI taxonomy): domain Eukaryota; kingdom Metazoa; phylum Arthropoda; class Insecta; order Diptera; family Culicidae; genus Anopheles; species Anopheles punctulatus. The sequence continues at coordinate 5,117 of JXXA01003533.1, read as the reverse complement.
TTTTAGAGCTTCATGAATCCTAAAACCATTCAAGCCAGTTAAATTTACTCTAAATGTTTTTCAAAAAAAAGTTTACCATGTAAAACAACATGAAGTTCACGTATACTAGTTACGTTGTAACATATTTGCTATTACAAAGGTGGAAAATATTAGAAGAACAGTAAATTGCGTATTAATTAAGAAATAATTAGTGTGGGTATACGAGTTCATGAACATTGAACATCTGGATTAAATGAAATTACCATTCCAACAAGTATGTCATGATACTAGAACGGTTTATTTCCAGCTTAAAAAAAAACCACGCCTCCCAATTCATTACATTAGCATTTGTTAATAAACAGATGTTTGAGCGTTAAAAAACTGCGAGTAATGTTAAAGATCAAAGACCATAGGACATAGTAATAACTTAATAATCTCAAAATAAGGTATACATTTTTGGAGGACATGACAATACATTAAAAAAACTATCCTATTCAATAACTAATATTTCGTAACAATTTTCTTACGTATTGCAATAAACATGAATCAACTCCGTTTATTAAGAATCTCGATTACTGTACGGAAAAGTTAATTATATGCTCAAAAACAACAAACACAAATGTAAGTAGGGTATATCTTTCCAATCCTTTTTAGTCCATACATTTAGGAGAGATAGGTTTTTCGATTGATACTGTTAACGATTTACAATAATTCTAGTGATCGTTATTTTCAAGAAAATGTAGCTTCTCAAAACATAATTTGATAACAGCTTTCTTTTTTTCTCTTAATACTATCAATCCTGTTCTTGCTTTCTATAAAATGCAATCAGAAACACATGAAAAGATATCCAGTATTAATCATAGCCGTTGCGAAATGTAGTCAAGTTTTTAAAAGTGGGTACGAATGGGAAGCTTTAAACAAACAACTAACAAATATGGGATCAAACATAATCTGCACCATCGATCAACGATGCACCGTACATAGTCGAAGAGTTTGTATGAGTTATTTTAATAAATAAGCTACAGTTTTTTGTTGTTATCAAAATTTGAAATTAAAATGACAAATTGAACCACAAATTTCATACCCTAAACGCCCATGTGATGTATTGTACGAAAAGTATTATTTAAGCAGCTATAAGATGTAGAACCGATGCAAACGCAGCCTTTGTTTAAAATTTCTTCATCATTTTCTTGCATATACTCTCAGGTTTACGCTATTCAACAACATCTTGTATGAGATTGCCCTATGAAAACAATTAAACTTAAAATATGAATTGTATGTTTGTATTTAGGAATTTAGTTAATTTAAACGTAGCTCATTTATGAAAAAAATGCCACAAAATATATCACACTGACCTTTACATTAGCACAAGCAGAGCGTTACAGCGAGTTATTTCTATATTGTGCTTCGCATCATGGCAATACGAACGCTGCGGGAGCTGCTCTTGTTCCCGCGAATCGTCGTTCGGTTAATCGCCACCTAAACTAAGTGCTTGCACGATTCTTGGATCGGCCTTGCTACCTTCACGAAACTCCTCGAGGGTTAGTCGATCATCATGGTTTTTATCCATTTGATCGAAAATTTTATCTACTCGTTTCTGAGGTGTGTTTTCATCTTCCGTTTGTGGCTGCTGTCCCTAGTAGGATATTGTATTTTTTTCAAAAGTTATGAAAATTGATTTTAACGCTATAGTTATTTTTTCTTATCGTCACTTACCACCATTTGATATATCGCATCAACAATGTTATACATCTCATCTCGTGTAATGAAACCATCATTGTCGACGTCATACAACCGAAATGCCCCTAAAATTATGCAAAACGACAAATCGTAAGAATTCATGCTAAATAGTTCAGTATCTTCTACTTTTTCTACGAAAAAACTTACAATGCAGCTTTTCATCTAAATTGCCTCTTGATGTTATGGATAGAGCCCGGATAAACTCTTCGAATTCTATTGAACCATCCTAATAGAAAGTTAATTGCAGAACGTTAATGTAATACATAACAGCTTTCTCTTCGTTAAATAATGTATTTCAAACAGCATCATTTTTGAATATTGTTGCATATTTTGAATATAATATAATTGACTCTGATCAGCAAATTGTCCTGGAAAGGACGTCGTGGCAGCCATTTATGGTTCGTTGTCATAATTTTGAGTTATTTTTATACTATGATCATGAACAAAAAGAATTATATGTTCAAAACCAGATTCATTTCCAGACGAACGAGTTTTTTTTTTAGTTACGACGATTTTTCAGATGCGGATAAGTCAGGGTGTGAATAGCCATGAGCTATTATATTCTGTTAGAGTGACATTTCAGTGTTAGAATGACATTTTAGAGCATTCACTTTAACGGTTTTGTGATACAAAATTGAGTCTACGAAAATTTTACTGACTGTTATATTACCTCTAATGAAATAATGTTAAATTAGACACAGAAGAGTAATTGAAATAAAAGTCATATTTATAAAATTTATAAAGTAAAACGCCAATCGTATGTGAAATAATTATATGATTCTTCGTCGTAACTCTATACATGAATAGTGTTGCCAAATCACCAAATCAATGTTCTTTTTATTAATGCCAACGATTCCGTCAACAATAATTAAACCAACTTTTCGGCCGTTTGTTCTATCATCCTGTGTATTGATTCTTAAAAATTTGTGAATTGTTTGGAACATATGATTGGGCTATGTATCTAACGTTGTTACTTCTTTATTACTTCGTCCTTAGCTATTTAACCTCTCAACTTCTCTTCATATAAAAGAAACATAGTTGTAATCGTTAAGTATCTCGAACCGTGCAAAGCTACTTACATTATTCTCATCGAAAACCCTGAACACAAGGGATGCAAATTTGCTCGGGTCGCCCTGTGGGAAGAATTGCTTGTATATTTTTATGAAACCCTATCAAACGAGAATCATACAAAATTATTACGTGAAAGTAAATAGACAGGGCACAACAATTTACCTGCTCTGTTAGAAGTCCGTTAGGACAATCCTTCAAAAATCCTTTATGCCATTGTCGAATCTCTTTTTCTGTAACTGAAAAGGTATTAAGGAGATAAGCATGTGGTTCGTTCTGCTGGCATGGAGGTGTATTATATGGTCTAGATTAACTCAAGATTCGAAAACAATTAGAATTTGTGCATGCCAAACACATAATAACGATTAAATCGCATAACAATAAATTATTCAGTGTTATTAAAACGTGTGATATAAGGACCTCATTAATAATTTACATCACAGAGTGAACCGTTCCAAACGACTATGCATTTGTTTACTAATTCTGGAGAGATAAGATAGGAATACTAAAAACATTGCAATTCAACGGTGTATCGTATCATTTGGTAGTGTGCATGAGCATAGTTGGACTTTTCTAATTAATGAAACACAAGGAGATAGTGATTGGATAGTTACTTCTTATACAAAGTATACAAGGGTTAATCGTAACTGTTTCATTTTGTCATCGAAAATATTCTACTGATTTAACAATATATTATTAAAATGTAAACGATTGTGGGAGCGAGGAGTGACTAACCATATTTCTGTTGAAAGAGTACCACCATTGTTTTCAACAGAAATATACTGCACTTTACACTGAGCGGTAAATAAATCCTTGAAGTGTAAAATGAATATCCTCAGACTATGTAGTTTAATTTTTCTTCTTCTCTCTTTCGCGTAATATCATAGTTAATACCTGCCGTTTCACCGGCTTACTAGACTGATTTTACCACCATAGCTGGTTAGTCACTCCTTCCTAGGGGGAGACGGTCTGGATAGAATTATGGTACCAGTGCTGCCGTGTGAAAGACCAGCTTCAGTCAGCAAGACCAGCGCCGCTACCATTACACCACCGGGTCGCGGTTTACTTTTTACTAAATTTATTTTTATCTTTTTTCTATATAAAGTTAAAAAATATCGACAAAGAACAAGTCGTGGATAGCTTTTATCTCATGGATAGTGGATAGTGTTAAATGATGATGATGGCTCCAGATTTTTCCGAGAGGTTAATGTGTTTATATGCTTTCAAATATATGTACTTCACCCAACCTTTATTTATAGGAAACTCTATTTAGAGTTCTACTCTTTTTCAAACTGTGAAATTATGTTCATGGGTATGGCAGTAGCAATTTTATACTGTTGATCAGCTTTATTAATTTACTAGTTTATTTTCTTTTGATCAGTCTCAGTCTTTTGATACCTATCTCTGTCTGCAATCTGTAACATCCAATTGTTGTAAATTTGTTTATTTGTCGTTATAAATCAATATTTTAATTGATAATTAACATTACAAAGACCAAGTGGTAATATGAACATTTTTAAATATGCAAACTTTTATTATCTGAATCTTAAAAAAGGAACCTTCTATTTACTTTTCCAAAAGAACCTAGAGTGGTTTGATAATAGACTGCGAATATGATAATGTGGTTTGATAATAGACTCTATGATAAATGATAATGTACGAGTGTTTAGCACTATAAAAGATAACAATGTCATTAATACTTACAATACGTTGCTGTCGTAAGACGATCAATAGTATCTTGTTTTAGTTTGGAGTTTTTTTTCCCCATTTTTACGGTGTTATGATGTACAGTACCGAAGAATCGGGTATTAATGAAATCAATGCAAATTTGGAGTAGTTTAAAATTTTGTCTCGGAAATTAAAATCAGTTTTAAATGCTAAAAATAATTTTTGGAGAATGTGAATATGTACATATGTGTTTGTAAATTTTGATTCAACCAAATGTACAATGAAACAACTTTTTTAGTGGAAAAGATATTTCAGAGGCGATAAGCACTCATTCACGGTTTTCACTGTGTTGGTTTTTCTTTATGGGTTTGATGTATATTCTGCAATAGACAAGAGAATAGTATGAGCAATTGGAACAAGCTGTTCACTATGCAGAGACTCATAGTTAAAATTTAATTCATATCATAAGGAGTGTCATAAGAGTAAAAAAAGTCATAAGAGTTTTCGAATCTTAGTTGTTGTGGACTGTTGGCGAATTGCAAAAACCTGTCAAATTCAGAAAAGAATGGTGACTGATTTTGTAAGTTTGAACATAAACAGTTGTATAAAACCAGGTTAGTACCAAATGAAAAATGTTAAAAATGTACTTAAAATATATATAT
>JXXA01003530.1:0-26858 GCA_000956255.1 Anopheles punctulatus | reverse complement strand
AACTAAAAGTTTAACTTACCTTAAAATCGATATAGCCGTTTTTATCCATATCGAACGTTCGAAATACGTGATCACAAAACTCTTCTGCATTGCCCGACGGGAAGAACATTTTGTACATATCTACAAACTTCGCTGGCGTTAGCTTGCCGTTTGGACAATCTTGCTGTAATGAGAAAAAGCAAAGGGAAGAGGGAAAAAAACGAGAGACATTAAAACTAGTTCATTTTGCCGGAACGCATAATAACGACAGCCATTATTGTTTGTAACTGGCGAGCCAAGTTTTCGCAAATGCCAACATCACCTCCAGCTTCGATTCTCTCACCAACCAACCTAAACAACCTCGTGCTCCGTAGTCCAATTTCCAGATTCTTGAAACAACTTGTCCGTGCAAAAGTTTAGACCAATTCTCTTCACCAATACCAGAAACCATTTTACGACCTCCATTTTGGTGGAAAACAGATTTTCACGCTTCCTTTGCTTCTGTTCTGCGTGGAACACGGTAAAAAGAATGTAAATTTTGCCTTTAAACGAGCGTGTCACTGCAACGCATCCACACAGGAACGAAAGTGGAACGCGCGAAGAAAGTGGTTTGCGCGCACAGGCAAAGCGTGAAAATTTTCATACCGCTCTGTCCGCCGGCAAACTTTTATACGACCAACGAGAGCGAACGAAACTGTCACTACTACATGCGGTGAGTGAAACCGCAAACGAGAAGAAAGCCAGAAGAAATAAAGAAAACCCCCATAAAAGCACAACACAGGAAGAGGAAATTATAACGAAAAAGCTCGAAACGACAGGGCAAGATGATGCACGGTGAGAAAGTTTACCAGTTAAAACAACATTTTCACAACAACTTCGTGGTTGGCTGCTGAGTATGGCCCCGTTTGCGGCGTGCCAATTTTAAAGAATTTTTACTTCACCCAGCCGAAGCACGCGTCGCTTAAAATTTGCTTCCGAGCACAGAAAAGAAACAATAAACAAACCACACCACACAGCAAGTGTTTTGTCTTTTCGTGCTTTAAAGTTTTGTGCTTTTCATCCCGGAGCTGCGGTTAGAGGAAATCGGTTCACTCGTGTAGTTTGTGCGCTTGCCAACGGCTCCAAACCAGACAGACAACGTTTTGTCGCTTTCCGAGTTTTCCTCCTAGGCTTGTGGAAAGTTTATAGTTTTACATCCATCGTTGCCGTCGTCGTCGTCGTCGTCGTCGTCGTATCGCTATGGTAGTTGGCAAATGGCTTGGGGCAGATTTCATGCGAATCGCTCGCAACAACGGCAGGATGAGAAAAGCAAGGAGTATCGTAGGCGATAGTTATGAATATGATGTGAATATTCGAGGGAAGTCGGCGCAAAACAAGCCGGCTTTAGTTAAGGCACGATCACGGCACACGGGCCAACAATTATCTTCAACCTTAATGTCATAATAAATCAATGCTCTCCCAGCGGCGTAGCTAATTCATCGTGCAGGAGGGTATACGAGGGAAAACCCCCCATAACCGTGGAAAGCGTTAATTCAGCGTAAACGAAATAAACTTACAGAGTAATTAAGGAAACTGCTGTGCCGCTACAACAACGCGTTTGCTGACGCTCGTGGCGTAAAGTTTTGTGACGAGCAACGTCGTCCAAAATTGCCTGTGTGTAAGAACTTTTAATGTGCCCCTGTATCTGGTCCCTACACCCATCTACCTGGACCAGTTTTAATTGCTTCAGAACGAACACAGGGAAAATTTCTATTTCAGGTAGAACATACTTCAATTTTATTTATTTTAATTCGTCTTTCCTTACAGCACAACCTAACTAAAAGCACAAAGAACGTATTGTAATAGTTATTTAACATCTTGGCTTGGTTTTGTTACGTAAGGCATTACGCTATATTTTTAACAATATTTCATGCAATAAAACAAACCAATTTCCTCATCAATCTACAACAAACGGCCGCAATCGATAATGAATTGCAAATGAGGCAATCGTGTTAACATTTATTCAAGTGCCCAATAAAACCAAACAGTACTTCACCGTGCGCACTGTACACACGCACACATTTCCTCCACTCTCTTCCTTCTGGATCGAAATGGAAATGTCCCACTTTCCCCTCACGGATAGCTTTTCGGCGCACTGTCTGACGCTTGTTGGTCTTTTCCGGACAATTGTAAACAACACTCGCACATTAAACACTCACATAAAAGCGTGAGGACGCGATGACTGTAAACGCCGTAAGACAAGTAAAACATGGCGCCTCCTGTTTCGTGCAAGTCATACACACACATACCAACTGCAGCGAGTGGAAAAATCATGAATCACTTTCTACGGGGGTAGCGACGTAAAAAAAAAACATACACGTGTACATTCGTGACGAGGCCATCAATCAAAAGTAAACGTTTAGTTCGCAGAGCCACACACGGAAAACATTATCCCACTACTCCCTACCTGTCCACAGTTCAATCTACAATCCACAAACCCCACGATCGGATAGCTTTCGATGGGAAATGTGTGAAAAATTCATTAGCCAAAGGAAATCCGAACGGAAGCAACACGCGCGGACCAGATGATGAAATACATATGAATAACGTGGGAAAGAGAGCTTACATTAGAGCTGATGGTGTAGCAGCGCTAGTGATGATATGCTTAAACGAATGAAAACAATCAATAGTGGCCCATCCACTTGCAAAGGAAATGCTTTATTCTTCTACATTCAGGAGACAATTTCAATTTTTCATACTGATTTTCAACAACTGATAAAAATGTGTACAGAACAGATTAGTACAAAAAAACAAAAGAAAGACAAAGGAATATCGCTCGTATCGAAGATGGTAAACCGACGGCATTAATTATTTACACATAAATTACACGTTTCATTACTCCTGTGCCGATCTGGCCTGAGGACGGTAAAATTTGCAATCAAACCCTCATCATAAACCTCCCTACCGCCCGACCAGCCAGATAAAGTCTTGCGGTTGCTTCATCAATCACGTTCCCCCTTCCGTTCATCAACGGCAGCAGGGCAAAAAAAAACAGTTGCCTACTTGTTACACACCTTGCAGGATTTTTCGATTTTTCTTTAATGAATCCGGCACCCACAAACCCACACGCCGGTAAGATCCTTCCGGAGTTGGTTTCGGTTGCGATGTTGGTTTTTCTGAAGCAGCAGTAAAGATTGATCGTGAGAAGAGCAACTTAACTAGAAAGGCATGTTATTCGAAATTCCTCCTGGTGAATAATAGTTTTCAAGTGGTTTAAGAATTAATTTGTTAACGAACTTAAGAATTAAGACTTAACAAGTTAACTTAAGAATTAACTAAAGTAATTGAACAGTTAGACAAAATTTATTGATTGTTTATTTCAATTGCACTTCTTTCGTTGAAAATTTTACTTATTTTGTAGAACGATATATATGTTTTTCCTACTTTTATCTTCGTATTCGTACCTAATAACCACTACCGAAAATTCACTTGCGCCTCTCTAGTAGCCATTTGTGGAGCTTTCCAACAAATTTTGGCTCGTACACGTCATGCCATAAGCGAGAGAGCTGCCAACAGCGTCAATTTCGCACAATCAACACCGGCTGGTACAACAAACCTGAAACCCAACGCACACTTCTCGCGTCATACTGAAGCGGCGTGAGCTGACTTTATTTACCAGCGGCCGAATAGGCTAATGACGTACGATGACGAAGGCGGGAGTTGAGAAATCCCGAGAAGTGAACGATCTAAGCGCGCGCGTGAGTTCCGAGAGTTACTCGCCTAATACATACATACAAGCGCGCATAGAAACACGCTTCGGTCGTATCGATTTTATTCTAATTTTATTTTATTTATCAACCACCAACGTTGGCCCGGGGCTTACCTTACACGATATGACGCGAACCCCGCGGCGAGAAATGTGGAAATTCTATCGTGCTTTCTTCGACTGGCGGAGTTTTTCGTACTGTAACATTTTCGTTTAGCTTGCTTTAAGAAAGCGGAACGAACCTCTTCAAACTGGGCACGTTTTTGTTGAAGCAGTGAGGGATAAGAAAACAAAACTCGCCCACATCCCAGCAACCTGCGAGCCACAAGAATGCGTATCACGTCAAGTCATTCGAGGTTTATGATCTACTGGCGAGAACGAACTGTTTTAGCTCTTATGTGGCACATAACAAATACTGGTTGATTCTCACACAGCCGGTCTTTACATACATAAATTTGCACAACACATTTTCTTTGCGACAGAAAGGCCCAAACAATTGAGTGCGAAATATTCACACAAAAAGAGTTGTTTACTCCAACTACAAATGAAAACCCTCACCCACAGTACACGAGCAACCCATGCGAACCATTCATACTACGGTCAATAGCTACGAAAGAGTGCTTTATCTTTTGTCTAAGAAAAAAAATCTAAAGACAAGATTTCAATATTTGCTCAAGAAAACTTCGGTTCGGTTATCTTCATCGCCGTTCCCATCATCATCATCAGCATTTCGACGGTTCTGTAACTGCAGAAAACGACCTTTTTACCCTTCGGAACCGATTCAGCGATGCCATTGGTGCGAGGATCGATTGTTATACCTGTCCCAACGGTGTGTTTGTGGCAGCCGTGCAAAAAGTATTCTACCCGCTTTCCGTATTCGCTCCTGGAAAGCATGTATTTTTACCGATTCCGAAGAAAGTGTATCGATTTTGTTTGGTTTTCTCTCTTTTTCACGTTTGTTACAGTTTTCATCGATTGAAACTACTTTCCTTTCGTGTGGCTCCTATCCTATTCGTTTTCGTGCTACCGCTGCTTTAAACTTTGATGAAGGACAGCACATTCCTTACCGGATCGCATTGATCAGGGAGATGCGACTTTTTGGTAAAACCAAGGATAAAGCTAGCATCCCATTTGATGAACGCAGCGCCAAAAATGAAGAAGCGATTGAATTTTTAATTTATCACCTCATGCACGGGTTGTTGCTTGGAAATCATTAACGCTTTGTTAAAAAGTGAAAACATAATATAATTTAAAAAAACACATTTTTGAAATTATACACACTAAATCTAATATTAATTACTGAAAAACTAACTAATAATGAATAGCATTATCCGTGCAAGTTATTTGCCAGTAATGTGAAGTACAAGTCATGCTTCATCCCAAGTTCAAACGCACAGCTATGCTGCAGTTCTCATTCCGTACGAGATTCCAAGATAAATTTTGCCAGTTTTAGCGCTAACGACGCCCGTATGTCCTTCATCTAAACGATGATGGCACCCCAAGAGAACCGGAGATCGCTGTCGCATAAATTGGATTTGGAAATAAGTGTAAAGCAAAATGGAACGTACCGAGCGGACCGAACAAGTTTCCAACTCTGACTTCGACCGAAAGAGAGCATACTACCAACCGATTCAATCGAGCTTCCAACGCACCGGAGGAGAGAAAGCCATACATTTCCGGACCATCACCGGCACGTTGCCATGATGATGGAATAAAACTATGCACATTTCCTGCTTCTCTACTACCCGTGCAGAGTGTGTGTATGTGTGTGTGTGGTTTTGTGTGTCAGTGTGCCCGGAATGCTGTGTGGCAACGGCAACATGGTGGCAACCTCGGGAACATGATGGCAATTTTTTAGGAAGTTCATGCTGCGAATGCTCTTAATATCGCTGTCCAACTGTTCCAGGAAAACGCAAAAGCTACGAGCTAGGATAAAGTTGGTGTACTCAGAGTCGTGATTGTCGATGCTCGTATTTTACAACGTTCAGTATCACTCTGTCCAGCTCACCGAAGCAGGATGAAGTTATGTCTTCGGGCGAGGAGGGTGAAGGAGATGCTCGGCCGGATTTCACACGCCCGCCCCGCTTTGACGTTTATGATCATCATTGTTTTCAGTCGTTGATTCCGTTCCGGATATGGACATCCTGAACGGCCCAGTTCAAGGCAACTGGCTGGAGACCACAGCGAAATCAGCGAGCGTGCACAAGGCGTGTAATGCATGATGTAAATGAAATAAAGCTAATATTACTAGTCACACCGCAGAGTTTCACAGCAGCCCACTTGTGAGGCGACGCAATTGTAAATCGTGAAAACACACGTCTACGGTGACCCAGCCAGATTGAAACGCACACACACACAGAGACTTATGTAAACAGTAAATAGTTCGTGTAGTTGAACAGGGGAAATCTTCAGTCGAGATGTCCTCGGGAAGTGGACGTCAGAAACGTCTTCTGATTGACACTTACGTTCGCCGGTTGAACGCAGAGACTACGCTACTTCGATTACGTAACATTCGCAGCTATTCTACAAACGCATTATGATTGTTTTCGTACCATCAGAAGAAGAAATGTCCCATTCCCACAACTCGAGTGGGACAAAGTACGGTTCACGGGTATAACCGTGACCAACAAGTTGAAAAGGACTTGAGATTGTTGCCGCTGTTGTGTAGACAATGTTGATAACACCGTTCCATCGCTGCTTCCTCATTAGTTTCCTTCCACACGATCCTCCAAGCCCCCACCAGCAGCACCGATTGTGGCTGTGTATACATCCCAGAAGCAAAATGGAATTCAATGTCCGTCCACTGCAAATCGAGGCGTAGGCCGAGAACGCTTATGCTAACAATGCAATTGAAATTTCACACAAGATTAATGCAAGCGTGCGATAAAGTCACACCGAGCGGGCACGACAGAAGTGTCCTTGAAAAGGGTATGGAAACCGGGAAGGCCTACGGCATACAGTGGACATAATGCTACCGAATGCTTGGTGCTGTATATTCTATCCTGCTTGATTTGTGTGGCTTGACGCCAAACGGCTACCTTCGACAGAACGAAGGACACCTTGCAACACGTCCTGTTAACCACACGAATGATAGTACAGGAGCATGAGGAGTGTTATAGGCTGGTAATCATGTTCTGTTTAACCGATAAATTATTTCAACCAAACAATGTTGAGGTTTAATCGGGCGTAACGGCTTGTGAAGCATTTGCATTTGCAAAACCCGATTCCGTGCATCCGCTGCAATGCATTACACAAACATGCAACCGCCAGAACCTGCGTGCCAATACAACTGTTCAAATGAATGATTGAATTTATCAATAAGCCATGAAATGTGTATGCTGGTGCCGTAGCTTCGCTATTTGTCATTTTAAAATGGACATGAAATAATCGGTTCCACCAGCCGTTTGTCGCTGTTCCGCTTCATGCTGTTTTTTATGTGCAGTCGCGTGGCACATAAATCAAGGTACAGTATTGAGGCTCGATTAATTATTGTACTTCCAACGTGGCAGGGATTATAAAAAAATACCGGCTCAAAATGTAATCCTCCTTACTCTACACATAATCCTGCTTACACAGTTCCTATCGGTGTGATGTCACTGAGCTGAATTACTAACGATTATTAAACTCTTTTTCATTACTTAGGTAGCAAATTATTTCTATTTCAATCATGAATAACATAAGCGATGCCGTGAAGTTATTCTTTATATCTAAACGGCAAAATAGCAAAATGCAAGCGCTAACAAGAAACTAGAGGCTTGACTCCACTAACACTATAACGACATTTAAATTATTCATGGTGCTCAACGACAGAGGAAACATAATTTAAATAATAATCATAATTTAACTAATTTAGTTTTAAATTCACCCTGACGACGGGAACAATGCCATGAAGGTAGCGCGTTTTATAAATGGGTAACAAGTTGTAATGGCTTTTGAATGATATAAATTTCCCCCTAATCAGCTTCAAATTCAAGCATCCGAAAGCAATATCCATCACAATCAAAAGATAAATGGTGGCCGCTGCGCTGGTCTACTGCTACCAAATTAGAATCTTCGTACGCTCGCTTCTCGCGTACGCAAAGCCCAGCGAAAACACACCCACACACTCACACACTGGGTTGGTAGCCACCCTTCTCGCACACTCCTTCTCACCTCCAGGATTTGGGACGGGATGGCTGATTCGTAGATAAATACCCAATGATACCGTCGGTAACGACAATCGGCTATAATTAGCCGGCGCTCTGCTGCTGCTCGGGCCGGTCTTGAGCATCTCCGGTTGCTTGGGAAAAGGCACTTCCTAATTAGCCTACCGTAACATGAGCCTATCTTGGACTAAATAAAGTAAACCCAACCAACCTGCCGATCCCTACCTCCTTGCGACCACCAACGGACCAGCCAAACCGCCACACAAACGATAATCGCAACCGGTCGCCGCCGCAAAACCCTGTGTGACTATCGCCACCGGATCGGTGTCGGCTATCAGGATTAAAGCTCACTAAGAAGAGTAAAAACAAAGCGAAGCGAGTAAAAACAACCCAACACATCCAGCGATTATGTAGCACAGCAAGCCATGAGGAAAAAAGGATGTTTAGTGTTTTGTTTTGCCAGCGCACACATTTCATCCGGCTCGGTCTAAACGGTCAAAACCCGAATGGAATTGCTGAAGTGCGTCACGTGCAACAAGCAGGCCTCCTTCTCCGCCGAGCCGGAGATATCAAATTACGTTTAATGCTTTTTGCTATACACTTTTATTTCTCACTCAATAGGCCGCCCCCGGAACAGAAACAAAACGCACAGAAACAAACGGATTATTCGATAATCGATCGAACACCATGTTGGTTTGGTAAATGAAACGAACGAAAAGGGTGCACCACATCGAGCCCCGGTTAAGGATACAAAAATTATACCCACCAAACTTGAGGCCATGCCGCCCCTAACGAAGACCAAAACTTCGGCCGGATTACCGGATTAACTAAATTGATCCGAACTTACATCCAGTGGCTTCTTACTGGGGAAACGCTTTGAGCAATTACTGACGTTTCGTTCGCCGGCCGAGCCATTTTCTCATATCCGTTCAGGTCGGCGGGGTGTTTTGCTTACCCTTGCCCGCAATAGGAAGGTATTTGCTTTCGGGCGAAATTAAAAGCTGATGAATTAAATTATTCAATTGCGTCGAAACGCGACGCACGAAAGCGTGTTCTTCACGCCCACGAATCGTTCCGTAAAACTCCTCCGTTTTTTATTCCCGGCACGCAAAATAAATCCTTATTTTGAACCGAACTAACTGTGCTCTCCCATTTCAACGATTTTAAAGGTTCTTCATTCGTTCTGAATCTGATTTTACGTCTGTTTGAATTTGTTTTTGTTTCTTCATTTGACTGATCCTCTTTTGTGCGCACTCTATTATGAAAGGATAACCGGGTTTTAGCATAGATCATCTATCTATACAGAGCAAACAAAAAAAAAAAAATGAAAAAACGCATTTCAAAAATCGGATTCAATCAACGTCCACGCAAAAGCGTCGAATGTAGCATCCGAACGAACGAAGAGAAATTAAATTTTCATTATTGAACAGGAACCCAAGCCAGACCAAGCCCGGTGTGGGTCGCTGTATAGCTCAACAGTTGGCCATCTATTATCCGCGAACAGTACATTTGCTCTCTTTCCTGCCTGTCCCGCTTTCGCACACACTCTTCAGATCGATATCCTTTTCATCGTTATCATCATCATCATCATCATCGTCATGGCATCTGTACCGATCGGCCGAACCGCACAACCGGGCATCGATCGGAGCTTGACGTGAAAATTTAATCAGGTTATAGCATACAGCTTACGCTCGTATCGCGCTGTACGATCTGCTCGGTACTTCATTTTGGATTTCCATGAAAGGAAAGTGAGACGGTGAGTGAGTGTGAAAGAGAAAAAGAGAAGTGAGGTCGATTGTGTTTAAGTTGGCATGCTTCCATAGCTCGAGCCGAGTTTTATAATCGAAGCACTTAAAAGCTATTACATCATAGTTCGCGTTGTTCTTTCACCAAAAATTCATCCAACCTCGTATGCTTCTGCAACGTACGCCTAAGTGTCTGTGCTACGGAAAACGTGGTGTTTAGCCATTTAAAAAATTTAGTTTGAAAATAACGCATAAATGCTTTCCCGACCTTCTGTTTTGACAAGTTTGATACGAAATTTAAAGCGCAGACGAGTGATCAAAATCACTGCGCAAACTGACGAAAACACTGCAACCAGCAATGTGAGTACCCATCCTTGAACGACAGCGGTGCAAACAAAACGATATTTTTGAACGAGCAAACTTTGCCGCGCGAGAGTAAGAATGTGTTCGCAAAACTCATCGCACTCATCACACACAGGCGAAGAAGAAATGCTTGGATGGAAAAACTTTTCACTGTTAAACATACACCCATACATATGCGCGAACAGCATGAAGTGCGTATGCTTGGCCGAGATTTTTTCTTTTCATCGAAATTCCATTACAATTTCTCTTTCGCATGACCGGTGAACCAAACTGGTGTGAATCGCGTACGCGAATGTCCTTCTTATCGTACCCGGTCGCACCCTGCTCGCGAAGGGAAAAGAAACGCCTTCAACCCGTCACCTACTCGCGCGGAAAAGCATTCCTTTTACTGACTGACGGTAAAAGATGCCACACATCGGCTCGGAAGGAATTCGAAGAGAGCGAGTTAAAGCTTCAACAACCACACTTACGAGCGCATAAAAATCCACACGGAAAACGATACATTCAGTCGAGTGTGTGAAGAAGGAATAAAAGCCATCGTCAGAGCGGCTATTCATGCGAGTGCAGGAAAATAAACTCCGAACTCGAAAACTTCAGTTCGGCAGCGAAAAAAAAAAACACACGAAGATCCTAAAATCACCATAATATTCACCACCGACATCTCCACCGCTTCAGCGATATAGCATGCAAGCGAAAGTTTCACATGATGAGATCGTAAAAAAAAACGCGGGAATCCCATATCCTTGGATATCCTTACCCGTCCCGAATCGGAAGCTCCACCCAGGATGGTGTCGACAGCGAGGAAAAGCGAAACTTTTCTTCATAAGAGCAAACTTTGCTTAACACAATGCATTTTTCCTTTTCCCTCTCGCAGCGCACCTTCTCCATTCTTTTCTTCTGCGTGTTAGTGGAATAATAATGAACAGCGCTTCTGTTTGAGAAGGGGGGGTTTCCTTTTTAGTTTCCCTTCCCATGGGCAGAACGAGCAAAGGCAAGTGCATTTATACCGCTAGCTACGCAGGTTGAACGAGATGCACCTTTTGCCGTGGATGCAGGTTTCTCGCTGCTCGAAGAGAACTTTGTTAATTGAATAAGAGTAGCTTGCTTGTCGCTGGAAGGAAGCTCACCGTCCCGTCGCAGGAGATTGTGTTTCAGTAAGTTAGCTCCAATGCTAGCTGATTATGTTTGCCGAGCCTGCCTGCTATCATTACATCTCTGCGCCACATCGTCTAATAGGATGCGAAACCTGACAGGCGGGGTGACAGGATCTACACACGCGTACAATGTAGCTCTCAGAAGCGAGCATTAGCGAGCGCGGCTGTGGTGTGTAATTTGATTTATGGTTTCAATTAAGTGATATCGGAAGGATTAGACATTTATCGTCATAGGACGGGAGCAACGAAGAGGTACTTTTGCTGCGGGCGGATTACGTTTGAAATTAATTATGAGGTTAGGAGCGGTGGTCGGATCCTAAAAATATTGCTCCGAAGGGAGAGATCTCCCCTGCGCACCAGGTATAGCTTTGCTTTATCAGCTATACGAAGGTTAAATCACTTTTTATCGAGCTGCTACAGCACGGCGTCTCATGGGCACAGAAGCACAAGGCCGAAACGCAACCGGCCGTCACTTATCGGTCGCTCCCAGCGCAGCTGTCATCAATTTGCTCAATTTCCGACCCATTCGAGACGTTTTAGGGATATTTGTCTCGCTTTGCAGTAAAAACTTGCTTCCTTTTACTCAAAATTCAATTACCGCACGACCATCACGACGCGATTCGTTTCATCTGGAACAGCTGCACAGAACCAAGAGAGGCAGCAGAAGGAGGGTCACTTTCCCGACGGACGTTCGGCTGATGAAAGTGATTGTGGAAGCTTACAAGACAAGGCTTTGATCTGTCACCAGCCGGGAAAACATGCCAATGAAAGCCGCTGGTCACGAAATTAGATGCGCTCGCATCAACCGTGACGCGTGGCTCACCGGTGGGAAGGCAGAAAATCAACGCAACATTTGAAAGAATAAATGATATTTGGCGCACCTGGGCGCGCCTAGCCTGCTGTTTCTTGCTCAACCCACTTACCTTGAAGCCTTTGTACCATTCCTTGATTGTGGACTCGTCGTAACGGGTGTGCGATTTGAGAAAGTCCATGTCCTCCTTGGACAGGCGGTCTTTACTACCTAAGCAACCCATGTCCTATAAGGAAGAGACAAGAGAGAGAAAAGAAAACATAAAAAAAACGTTACAATTATATTCATAAATAAGTAACGATAAAATTTAAAGCATCAGCATCACAAGACTTCGCGAAACACAAGAAATTAGTTATTCACTACAAAGTTGTTTATCTTTGTTTATCACTAGAACAAACGATGCCATAAAAGTATTTTTTATTTGCTTATTATTAGTTGAATATTCAGTAACGAATAAAAAAATAGCAAAAAAATATGTATATAAATGCAAGTGAAAAATTAATATCCAACAGATAGCATCATCAATAATTATTGCACCGCAATAGGTTTTAAATCAAATATAATCAACGTTTTGTTGTCCTGTACTAAGTTTCCTTGACATTGCTCATTTATCAGTTGCTCACACCGTGAACGTGTATTGAGTGTAGAGTAAAAAATTTATTGTTCGTCCTTTGGAGATTAAATTACATTAAATATTCTGTAAGCTAAACTGAATGCCAGGCATAAGTATTCCCGATTATAAATTGACCAAATTCATATAATGATTTATAATTTCGAGCAAAAACAAAGCACCTGTGTCCAAGCTAAACTGGAAGCGAATAGATAACTCATGCTGTCATGCACGAACGACTTCAGATGCATAAAACAAACGACCGAATCATTCTTCCAACACGAATTTCTCCCTCTTGTTGCGGCCATTTGCAACACACTTTCTTCCCACCTTCACGCAAAGCAATGTGTCGTCGTCCTCGCGTGTGTACGGGTTCTTGTACTGATCGCCGACCGTCGGATCGGCCACCGTTACGTCAACCACGGTGGCGAAAAGGATCACACACGACAGCAGGGACATTGAGGGGAGGAGGCAACCTGGTGATTGGCGATTTTTGGCGAATGATGTTACGTATTATATGTGTGCGTGCGAGCGTGCGTGCGTGCGTGCTGTGCTGCACAGTGAGTGATGTGTTCGGTGGTGATGGAGTTCGCGGAGCACACGCACGCGTTGCGTTATCAGACTATGTGTGTTGTGCGAGAAAGTGATGTGCGCGAATGCTAAGCGAAACCAAAACTCATCTCACTGCAAGTGGACAGGGAGAAATAGAAGGGCGAAAGAGAATGAAAGATAGTATATAGACAGTTGGAAAATAGAGAGTAGCAAATATATCAAAGATAGAACAATAAAAAAATAAAAGTGGCACATCGAAAAAAGCATTTAAATTAAAACAAATTTTGAACAGTTGTAGTAGTTGTAATTTATACTGGTATCTGATATTAAGTTTCCGAGTAAAAGTGAACGAATTTGATAAAACTGAATAAAGTTTAGGTTTCCAATAAAAATGGCCGACAAACCAATCCTTACGATTTTTTTTATTTTTTCTCTAAGCGAGAGCTTGATTCCTTTTAGCTGCGCTACTTCCACTGAAGTAAGACAATACAATGGCTACATTTATATGCCACACTTTGCACACCGAATCAATTTCCAAACCATGTCAGTAAAGTGCGTACATCTTATTTGGACCCACGAAAAACATGCTTACGAAAGTGAAAGTGACATATGGGAAGAAAATCTTATCATTCTGGGGCAACGGGATGCGGGAAGCGTAAGCTAGCTACCTATACGGTAATCCGATTACCATCGATAGTAGGTTCCCCTGTTTCTATCAGTTTCGCCACTGATCAACAAACAACTTGCGGAAAGGAGCAGCAGAAAAAAAGATCTCCACAACACAAACCTCGTTTGGCCGGAAAATCGGATACTGTTTCTTGGAAGCGTCGAACAATCGACCGACCGAAGCTATAAAAAGGATCGAACGGCTGGGGCGCTGGATGGAAGGTGAGGAGGTTGTAATCGGCACAGAAACAATGCACCGTTGCACGTTGCTGGCGGTGCGTGAAACACGTTTGCACGATATTACATCAATCAGAAAGTGCTCTATCGTGTGAAATCCAAGACAATTTAGAACCGAATTTATTCAAGCGATGTAATCGAATCCCTTCTTCATGGTTCCTCTCTCTGTCTCAAATTTGGATCGTAATTCCGACAGGAATTGGACGCAATCGGCTAAAAGTTTGGTTATTTTTAGCCCGGTTCGATACACTCCAGACAGTTACCTCGGCATGCGTTAACGTGCACGTGACGTGATAGGGATTCATGTTTTATTATCGATCGTATGTGAGGCATAGCAAATTGATTCAAAAACTTCTTGAATGTACGATACAGTTGTATAACATTTTCAACATTACAAAAAACATAAAAAGTATAAGTCTCTGAAAAGTTATTTGTTTCACATTCTGGTCTTTCATTGCTAATCCATCTAAATCAGATGTTTCATACCCACTTAAAGACTTAATTCTCACAATATGATGGTTTTTGGTATTAAATTTAATTTAAATTCAATTAACTATCGAGCAAAATGATTTCAATCTAGCTTTTGTCTCGTATTTGGTGGTAAATTAAGTGATTTCAAGCCAATTCAATATAAAAATATTAAATCATCTTTTATAAATAAATGATGCTCTGTTCAAAATGAGAAGCTATTGCTCTGAAACAATAACATCCATTGGTTGTTGCTTCCATGCCAATTTAGAGGGATTAGATAGACTCCAACCGGAGCAGCACTCCGTAGTATAAAATAGTTTCATTTCAAACAATCTGTCACGCTTCGCCTGAATCACCCCGAAATCACTCGCACCAACGCTGCAAAGCTAGTGCTCATGTAGAGTAAATCACAACAGCACCACCGTCCCCAAATTGCAGTCAACGAGGGGTGTTTTCTGCAGGAATATGCTTTGAATGACAAATCGAAACGAACCCCAAACAAGCATTCCCCGTGGTTTACCGTATCGCACACCCGCCCCGCATTAGGGGAGTGTGGTTTTTCACCAGTCAATCGGCCACCGGCACAGTGTGGGAAATTCACTCCGCTGTGAGGACTGTTGCAAAATTGAAAACCGATTTCCTGTCAATCCTTTCCCACCAGCCACCATCCTGAAAGCTATCGGCAATCAGAGGCACCGACCAATACTGTTTAGTTTCCCTTCGCACAGGATAATCGCTTGAGCTTGCAGCACAGCCGTCACACATTTGGAAAGGGTCCGTTGCTGAAGAAAGGTGAAGTGGGCGGATGGTTTTTTTTTGCGTAACGTAAATGCCGTTCCACACAAAACGAAGCTTTTCCAATTTGCTGATGCGGTGCAGTGTGGGCTAACACTGGTGGGATTAAATGCACCAAACGCGCTTCTAATCTACCTAGCTGAGGATCGCTTCATTACGTTGGTGTTAGGACAGCCGACCAGCTCACAGTGTCTGTCGTTAACCAACCCAACACACCGCACCAAATACTGAACGCCATTTCCATTTATCAATACACCCAACAAGAATCGGTAGTTTGATGAGCGGTGATGGTGGCCGACCACCAAGAACGTATGGTTTTCGGTACGATTCGCTGATGTAGATAAAAATTCAATTTACTCTCAACAATCCACGGCACTAACTGAACATCAACCGACACGAACCGTCCCGGTGGTACGCGTTTAGCAATAAAACTTGAACATGCACAATCACGCGCAAGGTTTTTGGGGAAAGCGATTTGAACGATGTAAACAATCCCAAGCGACAGCAGCAATAGGTGCTTTTAGTCTGTGAGTCTGTATTATTTCACATCGATTTTCTTGTGTTTCGCTTCCTAAACTGATTATTGTTATATTCGTTATTTATTGCCAACTGAGGCATAATAAAGTTACGGTTGATATATTCAAATTTGTATATATGTACCAGCAACCAGGCGTCTCCATTCTTAATAATTTCGAAAAAAAAGCTGCTAGAAAAATGTCTAGTTTGATTAATAATTTCACAGAATTTACTTGTTTTATTGGTGAACAATCACTTCTATACCGAGGGAAATGCGCTATAAATTACCAATAAGATCACCATATGAGCAAAAACAGTGGTGAGAGAGCCTCTCGAACACACAAATAAATTGAAATTTTAATTAAACATCTCTTTCCAATTAAAAAATTTCATCAAGTTCTCTCTATCTTCAATTATAGTTTCACAAGAAAACCACTTTCTCGATGGCAATACTGGCAATAGTTCCCTCGTATTGTGGTTCATAGTTCAAATTTATCGAGCATTCTGCACCGTAACATATTTATCAATATGTTTTAAATAAATCTTTGATGATAAATAAATAAATAGCAGATACTAAATAAAACTTCGGTTCTGAGATAAAACGTTAAGCGAACGAAAAAACGATTAATCACTTTCTTCTTTTCAGTACGATCCTGTCAGAGGAAAAAATCTCAAAAATACTCATCTCTATTCATGGTAAGCAACTCCCAAAACTTTACCCCTCACATCATTAGCATAGTAAATAAATAATCCATGCAAATTTCGTGCCACCATCGGTACATCCATCTTGATTATCGCTTGATTCCCCTTGGGAAGGCTGTCTCTATTGCTATTTTTGTCGCCAAAACAACCCATCCCCTCGCTAGCAAGATCCTTCACCCACAGAAACAATTTTCACCTTTTTCATCATTCGCTTTACGTACAAACGAGCTGGCGTGGTCATGGTGATAGTGCGCATGCAATGAGAAATCGTTCCATTCCGTTCCGTTTCAGGGCAATCACTACCAGAACGTCAGAAAATGTAATCCTTTTCCGACACCGGAGGGACCGGAGGGAATTGGTCATTTTCACACCAGCTCCAGAAGGAACTAGGCAGGCACAAGCGGTGACCCACATATCCCGCTGGACAATCAGTCCGACTTTGTGTGATTAGTACGAGCTGTGGACTGGGGTTGTGGAGAGGAAAACCCCGTCCCATAAATAACTGAAGCCGATGGAGCGCGACCTCCAGTAAGCGAAGGGAGTGCTGTTTCCAGTGGTTTTCCCTCATCCAACCGCACCAACGATGTCTCGAGAAAAGGGGTCAAACAGCTCCCAATGGCTGGTTCGAAACCCGAATCCTGCGGTTAGGGGCCGTTTTGTTTCGGCGTTCCGTTGGTCCGGGTGGTGTCGTGCGGTTTCGAGTTTTCGAACACACTTTATGGATCCTACGCCCGAATATCTTCTTTTTTTATTCCCATTTCCTACTGTTTTAGTAATCTTGCCATTGGCCCTTGGGTCCAAAGTGTCAATGATTGTACGTGAGGTGCATTAAATATCCTGTCTGCCGTAAACTTCTCGTTTCGAGGATTTTCGTTGTACTGAAGGAAGGTTAGCGAAACCAGGCACCCATAAGTTCGTCTGTACGGTTTGTGCAAGATAAGCAGTCAGATTAAAGCCAAGTCTAACATCAGGGTTCTTCGTGTTCGCATTCATAGTTGACACAAAGTCTTTAACTTATGGTTGATATGGCATCAAACGAACGTGCAAGTTGAGTTGACAAATGTTTTGTACTAAACATTTTAACACATTTACCCAGTCATAAAGAGTTCTAGATTATTTGTTATTATTTGTGCTGCAAATTGTAGAGTAGGCTGAAGGACTCGTTAAGTACGGTTTAAAAAGATTTTTTGTTTTTGGTAAGCAGCAGCCAAAAAAACTGCTTTTTATGTACATGTGCGTCGATTTGCACATAAAGAAACCAACATTACGAGCTATATTGTGCGAAAACCAAGCGAGTTCTACTCTTCTCGCCGGCCTCAGGAGAATTGTTTACATACGGTTGATGTTTTAATTGAGCAAACAGCGCGATGAAAACATATAGCCTGCTTCTCGTCTTTTGGTTATATTTGTTACAGCCATTGTTCATAAGCAATTATGTTTCACAATAGCATTATTAACTTGTTAATGCAGTTCTTTATCTTCAAGCAAAAAAAAGCCAATTATAAACCAACTTATAATTAACTTTGAAATTTGATTTGGAAGGATATGAATTGTATTGTGTTTGAATTGTTTGAATGAAGTAAAAAAGGAAATATAATTAGACGAGCTACAGTTAAATTAGTTAAAACCGTAAAGTAACAAAAACATTGAATGTTACTAGTAATTAAGTAGATTAGTATTAACTTTTGTAAAAATCAATGATTGGGCTTATATAAATAAAAAGAAACTCATTTTTTTATACATCACAAATTCCACACATGTAACAGTACCTCAAGAGCACGCAATATCAACAACGCTGATCTTATTTATACAGAACGTAGCGAAAAATTGCTTTCGAAAACTTCAAAAGAAAGTAAAATAAAATCGTGAGAAACCATTCCCGTGCACACAGCTGTTTTTCGATTCCGAATAATGACATTTCAAGTTTTTTTTTACATTCCCGAGCAGCCGAATCTCGATCTGGCGGAAAAGGTTTCTAAACAAAAAAAAAACACTATACAAATACTGATAACTATCGCTCGTATCCGAATGTAACTATGTCGAACAACTCTCGGCGCGAAGAGAATCGTTGCATTCGGGTGGAAAAATTTGGTTGCTCCCGGACACGCCAGGGTTGTTCACATGTTCACATTTTACACTCGGCGATGCATCTGGCAAGCATCGATCGACGGTTCGATTCAATTTAAAGTAATTTTCAAAATTCAGAGACGGCATGCTGCACGAAGGGAAGAAAACACATCTCGAATTGACTCCCGCATGCGCTGGTTTCGAAGTATGTGTGTATGTGTGTGTGTATGTATAGCACATGATACTTTTATCCCTCGTTACCTACAATTGTAATGCTATCAGCAGTACCATCACCATTCGGGAAGGTGGTAGCTAGCACAACTGGTAGCCTGTCGAACATCGATAAACTTGTGGCACACAAACAGGTGCATTGATGTCGATTTTTTGTTTTTGTTGGCGTCTCGCACTCTCTCTTCAACATTCGCTTATCTAGTTTGCACACTGCGCCCACTCTCACACCCTTCCCCTGCTTCACTCTGTACTTAAAAAAGGATAGTATAAGCAGAGGAAGCGCGTTGGGGTTTTCGATGTTATTTATTTTTCCACATCCCATCACATCTGTTTATGTTTTGCCCATTTTCCCAATAAACGTTAGCAAACGATCCATAACGGCGGTGGGTTGTGTGTGTATGTGCAATATGCACGCAATGATACCGGTTGGTGTATCGTGAATGCGAACCAACGGTTGTTTGCATACGCAAAAGGTTAAACAAATAGCATCATGCATAAACAGGTTCATTACATCGGATCAAAACATTTTAGAAAAAAACCCTAAACCTGAACAGCCATCGCGAATGGAAAAGGAAGGTAGGTCAGGCTAGAAAAAAGGCGGAATATTACAGCCTGATATGTAGCATAATATAAGTCTGTCATTTGTGTCGTGTTGTGTCCCCCGGTTTGTCCACTTACGCTCTGCTGCTTCCATTTGCAATTCGAATCGAAATGTTATGTTTTTTTTTATACACACACAAAAAATCCTAAGGACCTAAAAGCGCGCATTTGAATATTGATATATCATATCATCAAACCTGAAACTGATCCGCCAAAGGCAGACATCTTTTCCTCCTGGTTTGGTAACATAAACATCGGCCTGTTCTTAATTGGTCGTCGCTGCCACCCAGAGCGGCCCCTCCGAAAGCAATATTAATTTTCGGTAATTTGACGATCGCGCACTTACAACGAGAAGCACCGGTCGGAAGGCCCTTTGCTGCGGTCTTTTATAACCATCTTCAAATGATTCCGCACAACATTGTTTTTTCTTCGATGCGGACTGAAGAAAGGAGGGGAGTGTGCAGAGTATGCTACATGAAGTACTTGTGCTGCTCTAAAGCGGTGACGGCGACTGTTGCAGCTGTGATGGATGATGGATCGACAACCGTCCGTCATCGCCCGCTTAAGAAGCAATTGGCAGTGGGCCAGTCAAAGCACCCGGCAGCGGAATGCCGGTTGCGGCTTTCTCTTTCGCCACCCGTTACGCAAGATGGATAGGTGAGGATAATTCAATTTGTTGAGTCACTGATTCATATTCTCGTGTCGCGGTGGTGCAATCATTATAGCAACGGATAAAGCATGCCGTTGCCATTTGGTTTTCATTTGATCATACAATTTGACAGTGAAATTATTGTGGAAAGTTGGCGAAATGTATTTAGAGATTTTTGAAAAAAAATATCCTTACAAAAAACTTCACAAACTGATTTTGTAAAACATAAAATAAAAATAAATTTCATTTAAATAATTTTTAAAAAATAAAAAAACCTTCAATATACCTGAAAGTATGTTATTATCTTTTCAGCAAAATAGGTTGCCATTACGATTGTCAATAACAAAATTATTAATCATGTATCGTTATTTCATACGTAAAATTAATTAAATTACACTAATTTCTGATAAAAATTTGATTATTTTACCAAACCAAACGTCTGAAGAAAATTGCGATGTTTGCTGATTATGTTTTACAAACAACGTGATTGCCCACTTCCAGTGAGCAGTAAAAATAGTGCGTTCAATATAAACGTTAACACTGTTTGCGTCTCAGCCGTGTAACCGAAATACGACCAGCAGAGGAGAGGTTTTGAAGCACAAGACAAAGCAAAAACCTCGCATCGTAGTATTACATTCTCCCAAGACAACTGGAAACCTTACGACTCATCGTTCCGTAATGCTTCAAAACTTACTCCCCAATACCCGTTCACAGCACGAATGCAAATAACTTAGGAATTATCATTCCTCAACAAACGACACGCTGCGCTAAGGCGAACTTTTACCACTCCCTTCCAGTTCAGAAACGGAACCGAAAACGTAAGATAATTACGCCACCGTTTTCCTCCGGGATGTAAGTCATCAATGAGAAAGAAAAATTCACCATGGGTTCGGACAACCATCACATCTAATTAGACGAGCAGGAGCAACGGGTTAAGATGATGATGATGATGGGGACGAACATGGCAGAACATTTTCGGTGCACACAGGTGAGGCACTCCAGCTAGCAAGCCGCCATCAGCACTCTCCGAAGGATAAAGTGGCTGCGGGCATGAAGTAGCGGCCTTTTGCTCCGCATTCTTTTCCCCACTCACGTGCCGAGAACGTTCCCTGGGGCAGGTGTTCTGCCGTAAGTAAGTTGGTACCGGGCGCGTTTAACCACGACGACGATGACATGGCGTCAGTCGCTAGGTGCAAAACGGACTACACCATTAATCGTGGTGCAACTACTACCAGACGCCATTTAAAATTAATTATCTACCGTCGGTCGGTCGGGAGAGCATACGGCCGCTGCCGGAACGAAGGGTTCCTACACATCAATAACCACTCAAGGCACAAGGTTTAGATGGTAGCTCGCAAACCTTACAGCGGTAGCAGCACGGCCCAGAAAAAAAGCGTCCCACAACCGGACGGATGCTCTACACGTGCTTAGAAACTCCATCCAGGCCAAAGGAGAGAGCGTTGTATTTACGCGGTCGATTTTGTACACGCCGACGGGAAGGATATTCGTGCGGGACATTGGGTCTTGATGTGGGTTGTGTGGGTTTTCGGTTTCCTGGACACCCACATTCCGTTCACCGTTTCACGCGTAAGCGTTTTTGTGTGTGTAGGCACTTCCACTGTGTGCCCAGACGAGGCCGCACGAAACAACTTCATCAACAAGGGTCTACAGCCCCGTCGTGTTCGCCGGTTGAGGGATCATTCCGTTTCGCAAACGCCAAACATATCTCGCATGTATGCTGGACGAGCCTCAACAGCGTTGCCGACAGGTTGAAGTTAATTTCGAACGGTACGAACAAAAGTTTGTTCTTCGCACCTTACCGGTTATGATGTGCAGACACCAGAGCCCTGCTGGAAAAGTTACAACGGACCTGAGTGAACTGTTTGACACGATGTCATCATCGCGCACCAAACTACGACCGACGGTAGAGCTTAACGATTTTGTTTCACTTTATCATGGGGTTCCATCCATTTCCCAGACAACTGTTTTCCCAATATAGGAAAACATTTAGTTTAATGCAATATTTAATTGCTTTTTTTAAATATATGCGCCCCTCGCTCCTTAGAACTTTAATAATAGAAGCCTTCGTTTGGATAAATTTAAATATTGTTTTCTTTTTATGCTACTATGTTATGAGCTTTACACCACCCAGACTTCAAACTTATTCCAAAGTGCCCACGATAATGCACTGTCGTTTTAGGACAATGCAAACGCACAGCTTGCCGCACAAAATCAATAAACCTGTGGGTTCAGGCGAGAACGATGAAATTGAAACAACAGCAGAAGCTGAAAAATCTGTCCCCGCCAAAGTTTTCCATCCCAGGTTGCCCAGGCTGCGGAAACCCAGCGGGACAAACTTGGCTTCAGTGCGGATGCGGCTGTACGACACACGAACACAGAAAAATAAAGTTTTTTTTTCTTCATTTCTGTAATCCCAAGAGCTGGTGTAGAGAGTAATTGAATCACAACTGGCTAATGCCACAAATCCAACCAAACGTGAGGCACTTGTGGGTGCTTTTCTGCTTTCATTTCGCACTCTGGGATGATGGGACCCGAGCGAGCGCACACACCAGTGCCCTCCCAAAAGGACCTCAAATCGGTTTTGTTGATTCAAGCAACATTTGCTTCACGGGCAGTGGATTCATTATGCGGTACCCAAAACTGGGCACCAAACTGTACAAATCCCCCATGTTGGAAGGTGGGGACGGTTGGTGTGGATGCTAAATGAATGAATTTAAATTCGGTTCTGCCCATTACCACATAAAGTGCTTATTTCTTCGTAAAACAACTCGCTGACGTCATCGTTTAGTACGTTTCGAGTAATTATACGATTAATCTGTATCTAAAAAATTCATGCACAGTGCGTGACACGATTATGTACCCACTTTTCGGGTGTTATACATCATACGAAATATTTTTTTCCAAATCCAAATAAACTAAACATAGAGTTTTATTCTGCCAAAATACAGCATGGCCGATTTTTCCTTTGACATGTAAAATCATCAACATTTTGAAAATTGTGTTTCGATTGTTATATAACCCTAACACCACTTACAGCAGCTACTTTAACGATGACAAAAACCCAATTGCTCTAGGGTCCGGTCGCTCGATAAAAGTGAGGAAAAAGTTGTTAATTACGCAACATAATAACGAAAATGAAAGTAACCTAGTAGAAAAGTTCTACGACGCACACGACACACGGCTGGGTGTTGTGGTGTGTCGTTATGAGCAAAAAGTTTGCATGTTTTTCTTATGCTTTTTTGTTAGTCAATTTCCGAAGGTTGCGAAACAAATTATACTAATGAGATTTTTTGCTGGTCAGTTTCCACGTCTAGAAGCCGGCTTCGATGAAGGGAGGGTTATGAAAGTTTTTTTTTCGGAAACAGCAAAGAAAATATAACAACGTTACAGTGGTTACAGGTTACTTTTTCTGGTTGGTGCCAGCCAAGGACGCTTTTTGCAGCACGTGAGAAAATAATAATGAACATAAATGTTCCTAAGGGAGATTTGAAAGGATAGCAGTAGCGTGCTGTTGCGAATAATTTTTATCGTATAATACGTAATTTAGTTGAAAAAAAAACTAATTTAGCACTTATTTCAAACATTTTAATTACCGATTTGTTGAGCTGTTCGGCTGAGAAAGGAAAGCAAACGGTTGCTTCAACAAACTACACCTTCTGCAGTGTGGCACACACGAAACACACCTCTCGCACTTCCTAGCGAGAACGATCACCAAAATGTCACCGGCACCGGTCGTCAGCACACTGTTGCGTTTGGGAAATTTGCAATTATTGTTGCTTTCTTTTTTGCCACTTCACACCACCTGCCCACCAACTGCAAAGCTGCGACGCTGCAATTAACGTAAAAACACTATGAACAACGGACAACAACAACGTTTCGCATCGATATCCTATCGTTGGCACACCTGGCGCTATATTCACCGTGCATAACACATTAATCGTTCTGTCGCCGTTTTTGTCGTCCGAAAAGTATTCCCACATTTGTATTTGCACCCGATGTGTACTAGTTTATCCGGTCACCGCACACGATTTATTATATCACCGCGGGGTGCGCTGTCCAGTAAAAACCGCGCTCCGACGTTCCGCTCTTGAGGTCCCACAAACAAATCGCACTGAAAGGTGGAGCGAAAACAGGAAACGAACGTACGGGAAAAATAATTTCCCAAATGGAAATAACAAAACAAAAACGGCAGCGAATAAAACGGAACGAAAAATGTGCTGCAGGTTGGCAAATTGTTTTGGCTCTCGATTTGGGCTGCTTGCTGGTTTTCAGGTTATGGATTCTACCACCACCTCACCACAAGTGGTAGGGAGATGCTAGGGAGGGGGGGGGGCACGAGTAATGTCACCGATATGGCGACAGAAATAGATTAAAACTCTTTACGCTTTTCGTTCTCTACCCCCTCCCCGATCCTTTACAAACTACGACCAGGTCGTCGGTCGGTTGGACTTTCTGGGCGTCTTATCGAATGCGTCGACAAACGCAGAACGCGCCTGCCTTCATGAACTCGGTGAACTTTCTGAACTGGACTGTTGGCAATGTCGCCTACCAAATCGTGACGGGGTACACGGCAGCACCAGGAGAAAAAAAGCCGAATCGTCGTACTAGAACGAACACAGTGCCGTGGCCACACGCCGACCGTATTCGTGCACGGGAATTTACCGCCGCTAGCTTCGATTCGAGTGACTTCGAGCAATGCGAGAACAAAATATTTATCTGCAGCAATAGAACACAAATACAACGCCGAGAAACCGGGGCGCTTGTCTTGAGCTCCGCAGCAGAAGATTATTTCTTCACACGACGTGAGGTCAATACACAAGTTAGGCGGCGGAAGGAACCGGTGAAAGAAAATGGAAGCCGTCCGATCGGAAGAAGCGAACAAGAGCTTTTACGACAGCGAAAGACTGCAGGCTCACAACAACGATATTTGGTGCTGGACATGTCTTCATTTTTGCCGCTAGCCAGCGTGGGAGAGGAGCGCGAGGGAGGGGTGAACGTGGTGGAACGACAAATTGAATTTTGGAAGCGGCAGCAGATAACGATTGTCGATTAAGAAGACTACCCTCATGCTCGTCAAAGGGACGGGAAAACCAACCACCTTCAGCATTAGCTCGATTATATTGAGCTGCCACCGGTGAGAAGACCGCAGGAGAAGTAAAAAAGAAACCACAAATCTTTGGTTCACATTCTTTCTGGCACCAACGCGACCCTACCAGCTTCCGTGCGATAAGAAACGCGATCCTTTAGAATACGGCGAGCTTTTGCTGGGCAGTGCGGCAGATTTTTGGACGTTGGAAGCAAAGATACTCGATTTAAAAGCCTATACTGCGGGTGTCTTCTTTCGAGACATCTAAGTTCCTAAACAGCAAATGGGTTTTTTGGCAGCTCATGGAAAAGCGAAATGGGAGCACATGTTGATCCGAGGGAGGAACTAAATGGAACTTTCAAAGGTTGACGAGCAGTTCAATCTGTACCCCAATGTCAAGCTATTGGTGCTTTCAAACGGGTCACGAGCTGTCGAGATTACAGAAAATATTTCTCTTCTCCGAACTGGGAGAAATTAACAGTTCCTTTTCACAAGTATAAAGTTCTAATTAATGTCTACCATGGGTAACACCATGCATAGAGTAAGAACAAAGTCTGTCTGATATTACGTCTCATCCCAATCCTCTTTTCTCCGCACTTCTAATGAAAAGACTTTAAAATTGAAAAATTCCTTTACACAAGCACTTTTCACGTGTCGGAGCCGTTCCGTGTATATCAAAACTCCATTTTCGTTCGAGGGCCAAAAAAAATTATAATGGATGACCCAGGCCCCTAACGTCCTCAGGCACACGGAGGTTCGTCAATCGTCCGTGCACAAACTTCAACGAAGGACGCCACGGCGAGGGAATTTCATGTTCAGGTACACGATGGTAAACGCTAAAGCAAGAATTCGAGATGACGAATCACGGGAACTACATTACATACAGGTACTGCCGCCCCGAGCCCTCCAGAGGACTAGAGTACTATCAGAAGGGTAAGAGATAGAGAGAGAGAGCAAGATTATGCAACCCTACCGCGACAGTCCCACCCTTTTATCGCCCACGGATAGGAATGTTCCGACAACGAGGAATCTCAAGCCTTTACAAAGCCAGCGAATCGGGACGGAGCCACACGTCACGTGCACTACCACCAACGCCTCACAGTGGTGTGTGTTTGTGTGCTGCGAATGGCCATCTTGAATCTTGCCCACGGTTCCGGCTCCACAGTCCGGCGGGGTGCTTTGCACCAGAGCAAGCCTACCGGGCTTGTGTGCGCAATAAATCGTTGAGCTTCTTTTGGTGACGTTCGTTGGAGGAGTCACACCATTAGTGGCACAAAATATGTCACCCGGTGTACGCTGCGGCGGCCCGTGACTTGGGGCCTGCTGCTTGCCGCTGTTGCTGTATGCAAATAATGGTGGAAACACTTCAGCTGACATCGTTCTGTCCCGCGCGCCCTGGAGGACGGACGACGATGATGGGAAAGACGATTCCATCATCGTCCTGCGACGACACCTTGTGTGCTCGGGCACGTGCGAATAGCAAAACGGTACCATGTCACACACCAGCACCACCGAAACACAGAGGAAAAAAAATCATCCAGCACCTCCAGACAAAAGCGGATCCATCAAGAAGCGAAGAAGCCGACTGGGTAAACCATCGCTGTAGCCGGCGGGAAGGAATGCTGGCGAAGCATTAATGCAAATTTCTGATCGTACCAGACCCGGGACTCCGGGTGACTTCTGCGCGCCCGGGATTTGGATGGAGATGAGCTT
>JXXA01003528.1:0-10281 GCA_000956255.1 Anopheles punctulatus | reverse complement strand
TGTTTTCGTGGCGTGCACACACTTGACAAATCGGTCAAAGCAATCCGTATTCGGTTCCGGCTAACGCCAGTGCCGCTGCCAGTGGCAAATGGAATATCAACTAGGTGCGATTAATTTTCCCAAACTCGGTGATGTGCATCGGGCGTGAATTAATTAGTAGTGACGTCATGGTTAGCTGACAGCATTCCATGCTATCCAATAATTCACTGAAAAAGAGAAGTTAGCTAAAATTTGTTTTCAGACAAAAAAACGGCAAAAAATGTTTCTCCAACATTCCATTCCCTTTCCAGCAAGCCGGTGGAATCCCGGTTTCGCTTCATCACTAAACGGTCAAATTGTTTTACATCGTGCCAAATCCATGACTCCACAGGTACCCGTTCCCGTTCCGGGAAATTCAGAAATTCATTCGTCATACACAAGACGCACACATTTGCTTCGCTAAATTCGTCTGACGTACGTGAAACTTTCGCACGGCAACGGCTCCTCATCCTCACACTCCAGCTCCAACCGTGCGCTTCAAAAATATTACAATCCTCAGCACACGGGCACGGGCACGGGCGTCTGACAGTTTGCGGAGGGATAAAACTTTCCCGCCCCGAAAAAGCAGCCGCCCGCCGGTGCTCGCCTACGGTGCTCCGGGGCAGATTTTGTGTTCGTAGGGAGGAATTAATTTGTTTATTTGTGTAATATTTATGATACAATCATAACAGCAATCATTTGCACGTATGCAAAAACCCAGCTGGCGGCAGGCGTATTCCATTTCATAAACTACAGCCCCGCGTCTTGCCCTGCCGGCGGCTGAGTTGTTGCGCGGCCGGGAACGTGATCCACCCGAAAAACTTCTTCCAGCCCGGGCGGGGATTACTAACCCATCCGTCCGTCCGGACGGAGCATCCCGAGGCCGCCAACTGGAAACGGAAAACGGTCCGACTTCCCAAATTTCGTCTGCTCGCATATGCACGCCCGAAACCCGGAACAAGCTGCAAAAGAAGCGGGGGATGCCTGCTACACGCCCGCCCATACCTTTTCTTCATCGTCATCATCTCCGGCCGACGTTTGCTGACGTTTCAAGCAGCGAGGGCAAATCATAATCAGATTACGCGATACATATGCTGCGAACCGGACGAATCTAACTACCAAAAACACACACACACACTGTGCCTTCTGACTCACCCGAAACGGACCTTAAATGATCCGATCAACGGATTACAAATTAGGGGCAGTGGAGGGAACAGAAGAATTTAAAAAAAACTCTCCAACAGTCCCATCAGTGGGTAGTGAAATTAGTGTCCGGAGTGGACGGCTTTTGTTACGTTTCATGTATGCAGAAATACCTTGCATGGAGGAGATTGTTTTAAATGCTCCACTGCAAGACAGCTCAACGGAGCCAACAAGGGGGTTTGATCGGGGAAGCAGAAGCGTCCAACTTCTTGACATGCCAGGTGCGTTAGGAGTAAATATTTGAAAACGAATTGCTTTGTGAAGCAGAAAAGGGAATGCTTTTCTCGTAGTTGAATGAGCCAGTTGTGAAAAATGTGAAAATAAAGTTGTGAAATTTCTTCTATGTTTATTCATCAACATTTTCACTCACGTTTTATGTTTGGTAACGTATTCATTAACTAAGTGATGTAAAGAATGTTGAAGATTGTGAAAATCGTTTTTTTTTCTTTGTCCATTCCTGGCCTGTTTTGAACAAGCATAGACGAGCGCCCAAACTGTTTCCATGCGATACCAATCATCACACTTCCCGGACAGATCTTTGACCTTGATAATTCAATAACTGACCAATAAGTGACGTCTTGAGCGGTGTTGCAGTCACCCTCCGGAGCAATAATTCCAGAACGAGCGCATTGAGCAACGGATTGATAATCGAAAAGACTACGCTTCGGGCGGTCCATATGATCATCAGTGGAAGCCGAGCCCGCCAGCCGGCCTTATCAGTCACAATTGTTTATAGCATCAATTTCACTTCGCCAACGATTGGTTGCTATAAACGCTGACGACTGACCAACCGATACTGGTGTCTGTTCTGGCTGCGGTAGGTGAACTGCGAGTGAAAGTAAAAAAGGTGCCAACGGCTGAATAATGATAACCATCGGGAGAAATGATGGAGCAGTTTCGGGGAGTTCGAGTCCCTCGAGTATGCAGCACGTTCCCTGCACATTTGTGAAAACAATCTTTCTGTTTATCTTATCCCCTGTTATTACCTCTTTAATATGAATCTACTATTGATTGCAAGTATCGTTGTTCCGCGACTCATCATCGCTCACTGTCAATGGCAGTTAAACGTCAACATTATCGCAATCACGGTCACGATTTCCATTTAAAGTACGATCGAAACACTCCACACCGTCCCCGCGACGTACGGTGAAGCGGCAATAAAAAGAATGAAACATGTCCTTAAACGACTGAAACTACCATGTGCAGCGAACGGAGCAAAAATCAATCTCATTCTCTGTGCAATCCAGCCATCCACCAGCAGAGCACCGGCCACCGTTAGCGTACGGAACAAACATTGAAGTTAACCCCGTGGACCCCGCGAGGCAGAGCGCGCGCACATTTATTATTCGTACCCTCCTCACAGAGCGCAGGCTGTTTGCGTCCTGCTGCGTCCTTCCCTTGAAACACAATCCACCGTTGGGTGGCCGTGAATTAATTGGTGGGTGTGCGGTACGGGAGAGAGTGATCCGTTCCTTAAAAAAAAACCCGGTCCGAAACCGATGCGAAGCGTTCCGGTTTGCGCACGCGATGACGTAACTCCGTCGGGGGAAGCTAAATCTGGACCGGCGTATGTTTTTCCTCCGTTCCATTTTTTGCGGCCCGCCACCACCACCGCCGCCTCCCGCGCTTCATGCTCGATTTCAATTGTAAATGCAAAACTTTTCCGCTCGGGGTTATGATGTGTAAAATTTCACCTTGCCCGTTGCGAACGACGAGCAAGTGTGGGCAAGTTTCGCGCTTTTATTGCGATTACCCGGAGCACCGGAGCATCGTTTGCAGTCAATTGGAGTCGGAATGTGGCAGTTTAGGAGTTTCGCTTTTACGTAGCTTTCAAGGGGGGGAGCCTCTTGAAAGCGGGCGGAACGTTTGCAGTGAGTGATGATTTTTCACACCTTACCCTCATAAATGGTTTCTAGCAGTGATTGCAAAGGAGTGATGGAGAAGTTTTATTCAAGTGTGCGCTACTAGAAGTTTGATGTGCGCGAGCATGGGACCTTTGCGAATTAGTTTCTGTCAAAATTATTCAATTTTTAACATCAAACAAATGCTTCAAGAAAAACACATGTTTTTATAGACAAAGACATGTGCCACCACTGCCCTCATACAACTCACCTGCAGATAGACGTGTCCCTGGTCGATCCAGCCAACAGCGATGTCCGCTCCAACGAGTGTCCCATCGCGGGAGAACCCAACCCCCACATACCCGAGCGTGCGGGCCTGTATTTCAAACGTCACCTCCTGACTGCCGACACTCCACAGCAACCGATAGTTGGGATCGAAGTCGACCAGATGCTCCCACTGGGGCGGCGGTCCACCGGGGAAGCTTGTGCAAAGCCCACACGACACCACCATCGCCAGCAGCAACCCTACCGTCGCCCACACACGACATCCTTTCACACACGTCACGGTCGCCATTTCGTTTGTGCACTTGCGCTTTTGCGCTTTCGCTGTTTTGCCAACCACCAGCACCAGCACCAGGTTCACCACAACACACGACACACGTCACGCAGCTATAAACACCGGGAAGTCTGGCCCTAGCTGAGCTCGGACGCTCCGGAAACACCGCACGATCGGGATCCGCCTGTCACTTGTCGCTGGCACTACTGCTGCAAACCAGCTGTTGCGGCTGCTGCTAGAAATCTGAAGTCAACCGCGAGACGTCACCATCTGAAACGGAATGCAAGAAGTGAGATCAGTTTTTATAGAAACAACTACAACCCTCTCGCAGCATATCGGGATCCGGGCGCGGGCCCTAGCCCTCGGTTCGGTTTTTATCTACTCAATTAATTATGATGCAGCGTGGCCACCGCGTCTTCTCCCGTAGTGCGTCTAAGCGCTACTATGTGCCGGGTAGTGTTCCCTTTCCCCGCCGGCTGGAAGATGCAGATGTGGGGCAACGCGACGGAGAGTGTCACTTGTTATAAATTAGTCTTAATTTAATGTGGTCACATACAGACACACCCGACCATATCACCACCAGCAGCAGCAGCAGCAGCAGCAACAGTGTGCGTGTGTCTGCCGATGGTACAACGATACTTGGCCACTCGACTGCAACACAGTACACACATTTGCGGCAGGAATGCTGGATTGTTTTTAATGTCAACTACGAAAAAACCACCGTGCGCTGCTCACTTTCTTCGCCCAGACACTCGCGCGCTCTAGCTCTAGTGCTACTTTCTTTATTGGGAGTGCGCGATGGCAAGTGCAGAAAAACGGGCGATAAGACGGACGCTGACACATAAAATTAACTGTTGCTGTCGCCGTGATAAGAGGAGCCTGCGTCGCGGGAAGAATTGCTAGGACCAGAACGTGGTGATGGTGCTGGTGGGAAATTAAAAAATTAATTTATTTTCCACAATAAAAGAGCTCCTCCACCGTTACGATGCTAGATGCGCTCCGGCCATCGGGAAGCTGAGATACCGGGTTGACAAATGGGGAATAGGTCATTCAGTGGTAGTTAGTGCTTTGGTTGTTGCGCAGTTTTATTGCAGGTTGTTTTGTAGGTAACACTGAGGGGAAACATCTAATAATGAGGTCGATTTTGTAATGAGTATTGCAGTTTTTTTTTAAACTGATACGCCAGCAGTGAATTTCACGATCCGGTTCGACGGATCAAATATGTAAATTTATATTCGTACCACTTGGAGTATGTTTTAAGGGATTGAGTTTTAGATCGCAGCATCAAATCTGATTTAGATCTTAAATTTTGTAGAGCCATCATTTTAAAAATTTGTCGAACAAAAAAATGTTAAAATTAAGAGTCTATATTTTACAACACATTTCGTCTTTGAAAAGACTAGCTCGATTGAATTTTTTTGACAAATATGAAAGATTTTCTTCATTGCATTATACATTTTAATGTCATGTTTTAATTTTTCTCCCCTCCTGATTCCGTCCCATGCTTACAGAGTATTTTTTTTTTAATTTTGAAACTGCTTGTTTGTGGTTTACAACAAAAAGATTATTTGCATTGTGTGGAAGCTTTTTGTGCACGGCGAAGCACAAGAGGCTGAACAGCCCACATCCTATTCAGCGCTGGCAGATGAGAAGAAAAAAGCGAAAAAGAAAACCTTCGTTCACCGTCGCAAACCCACGCGCTTCCGGCTGAAGCTTTTGCGAAACGCGGCAAACAGCAAGACAAAACGGTACGATTTTCCGCCTTTCCACGAAACCTTTTCATCATTTGCGAATCAAAAGCGATGCCAGGAGATGCTGCCGCCGGAGGCTCCCACCGACACGAACACACACACACACACGTAGAAAAAATGGCACAGGGTGCACAGTTTTTCGACAATTACGAGTCAAAAAGCGTTTCCGGGTGCGGGTTTTTTTTCTCCCCTTCCGCGTGTGCTTTCCTTTCGCGCAGTGAAGAAAAGAAAGAAACAAAGCGTGACTTCTTGCTTTCTTCACAAAAAAACAAAAAAACACGGGGGAGGAACTCCCCGTGCCAGCAGTGCGGTGCGGCCTAACCCACACATTCAAGTAATGTCCGCACGAGTGGTCCGCGCCCGGAGTTTTCCGGTTTTCTGCGAGCGCGCTCCGTGAACAGGTGCGGAGGCTTTTCCCGTGCGAGGATGAGCGAAAACAAAACGTGCGAGTGCTTGAGATCTTGACACACACCGAAGTGGGCGGTTTGGAAAGACGCAAACCGGTCGCAAAGTCGATGAGATGGATAATGCCGCAAACGAAATTTCACATCCTTCCCGGGTCTGTGGTTTTTGCGAATCTGCATGAAACCTGACAAAACCAACATGAAGTGGTGGTGGTGGTTAGCGCGAGCTCAAGAGCCGCCCAGCCATCGTTTGAAGAGGTTACCTGCATTACAATTCGGTGCGACACGGCTTTTTTGTTGTTGTTGTGCTGCTCAACAGCTTGACGGGGCACGTAAAGCTTCCGAGATGTTTCCGAATGCGCGACTGAAAAAAGCAGCAACAGAAACGAGGAGTTCACTTCCGAGTAGATATTGCCATACTGCGGCGTCCTGTCGCAACACAATAAGCAATAGCAAGAAATATGTCGTCGCAATGGCCCGCGAAACACGCGCCGATTCGATGTACTCCTGCTTCAAAATGATGTGATCCAGAGTACATGCTAAGGTCGCAACGAAACGGTCCCACAACCACGTGTTGTGTGCGGCAATAAAAGTGTGAATTCCAGTCATGCGTAAATCGGTGGCTTGCCCCACTCGGTCCTTGTCTTCTTTCGCAACGAAAATCGTCATCTCTTATGGGGGAGACAAAAAGTATGTCCTCTCGGTGTGGGATTCAATGAGCGTGCGAGCGAGCGGCACGCGTGCGAACCCATCAAATCATGCCAAACCACGTCGTCCAACGAATGGTCCATTGTTATTCATAATGTCGTTTTTGATGAAAATCGCACCGAACGCATTACCGTCCCTTGTTCACCTCATCGAAATTGCGGACACTTGTGAACCTCGTGGCAACGGCTGGAAGCGACCATCGCAACAACAACAACAAGAAAAGCGACGAGCACCATCATCATCATCTTCATCTTCATCGTAATATGAAGATCCGCAACGTCCTCGGCAGGGCCGCCACAAAAGCTCGCTCTCAAGTGCAGCCCGCTGGCTTCTGGTGCTACCGGATGATGGCATTCCACAATTCCAAAATCGTGTCCATTTATCAAACACAAAGCGGCGTTTCTTATCACAGCCTCATCTCGTCCTCCCACCGCCACCGGTCAGTGAGGAAATTTGAACAATCCATCCGCAACAACAGGCGCAAGTAGATCGGGCGCTTGAAGCAACACGCTCTCTTTGCGATGAAAAATCCTAATCTAACACATCGGAGCGATGTTTTGCGCGGGGCACTGTTTGCATATTTAAAGCCATCGTCGTCTCTCGCCCCCGGCCCGGACCGCCGGGCCAAGTGTAAACTTTTCTCCGGTGCGGAGCCAAAAATCTTAAAAGCACACTTGATCCCCGAGTCGGAGGACTCTTCGTCTCGCAACCGGCGGTTGGACCGTTTTGGAGCACACTGGAGCATATTGTAAATCAATTTCACTCACTCACTTTTAGACATATTTTCTGCAGCTCGTTGAAAATTCGTTAAGTTTCGTTGGCGGGAGAGGGGGGGGGAGGAGATGTGCGTGTGTGCTGGTTCCGATTCTTCAGCACCGGTACGGAAGGAGCCCCGAATGGGGGGCTTTTTTGAAAAGCTACTTAGAGGCGGCTAATGCCGCGCCGCAACAATAACAACATCGTTCCAACGTTTCGTCTATTTCACTTTACACAGGAGGAGTGCCTTTTTTTTCTTTTGCTCACTCATTCTTTTCCTTTCTTCTCGCGCTCGGTTGTTGCGTGTTACAAGGAGCCACATTTTCAACACACTCGAGAAAGTTTATTTATACATGGATGCCGTGGATGAGACACTGCTTGAGAGAATGAAGCCTACCGTCAACAGCAGCAGCAGCAGCAGCCTGCCGCAGGAGTTCGATTTCTGCACGGCAAAAGCAAAAGCCTTCCAGCTGAAATGATGCCGACAACGACGATGACGGCGACAGCGACAACAAAAGGCGGGATTATGACTTTTAGGAATATGTTAATTAAGTGAAACATGATTGCTTACAGATTTGCAAACGATTTCTGCGCCGCAATGGTGGGGCCGCGCGAAAAAAGGGGTACGTAGCGAAAAACGGGGAAGACTGTAGCACGCCGTGATTTACACCGCACCAAGCGTGTCCTGATGTTTGACAGAGAGCCGAGCCGAGAAATCACACGAGCGCTATCTGTCGCGCCAGATTAAAGCTAAAATCTCACCCGCTTTTTGCTTTAAAACGACGATCGAATCGGTGAAGTTCGACTGTCGCTGGTGGCGTGGGCCGGGGCGCGTTGGTGTGAATGCTTTGCTTCGGCGAGGAAAAGTTTCGACCCCATCCCTTCGCGTGAAGCTTCGCGCGACGACAGGAAGGAGTTTTCGAGTTTTAATTAAATCAACAAGGGTTTTCGCAACAGACACACTGCCTCGCGTCCATGTGCCACGAAGCGGGCATGTGCATTAGAATAATTGAGACACTTTTTGGGGTGGAGGAGTGTGATGTACCGGTTTGTACGGTTTTATCCTAGCTGAAACCGGAGAACACATTAAAATGAAGTTAAAAAAAACGCGTTCGTTGCCTGCATTTACATTGTTTACCGAGCACAATGGAATATGAACGAGCTGGGCAGTGATTTACATTAAATATCATGGAAAATAGAAAGCGGAATTTGATGATGACGAGCAATTATTTTGTTCCAAATTAAACAATTAATGATTTGAAACTTTGCTTCGAATCCGAAGGATGTGAAACAGGCATCATTTGAAAATATCAAATCAAATGAACCTAAATGCACTTTGAAATACTTAGGTCAAACCAGCTATAAATATTTAACAGAGTTCATAATTTTCAAATGTAACATTTCTATGTCAAAATGATGGTTTTAAATTTATTGTCGATCTACTATAGGTAGTGAGAGTAAATTTATCAATAATTTAGCTAGTTTAAGATCGTCCCAGCTGGTTATAAATCCAGAAAACGATTGCACATGCTTCTAAAAATCCTACAGATTCTTAAATAACGCTAGAATATTCGGGCCAAACAGTATTATATTGTTTTGCAGAATAATAAACACATTAAAATTCCCGTAACGATGCGCTCTTTGTCCATCAGGTTTACTGCCTATAACCATTTTGCTTCATTGTAATGTTCCTAATTGACACGCAATTCATACCTCCTTCAAGTAAATTTTAATTTATTGGGTTGAATAAAAAATCACTCAACTCTCAACCCTGCCGAATGACGGGAAAATACAGAAACAAAAATAAAACGTAGCAAAAGCAGCAAAAAATCTTCCCGCGCCGGTTTATGCTTCCCACGGGACACGTCACCGCGTTCGAAATAAATTCCGAAACCGAAGCCGAACCCGGGGACGGGAGCAAACATGGTGCATGGGTGTATGTGGTCGAGTAAAAAAGTTTCTCAGGTGCATCATTAAAATGTTTAACCGTTCCGTTCTCCGCTGTGCTATCACGTCACTGCATAAACACAGCGGAAGCCGCGAGGTAAGTATTTTTATCCACAACCGTACCGAGCGGGACGCGCGGGACTGGTCGTGCCAGCTGTGGAA
This sequence comes from Anopheles punctulatus, assembly GCA_000956255.1. Lineage (NCBI taxonomy): Eukaryota > Metazoa > Arthropoda > Insecta > Diptera > Culicidae > Anopheles > Anopheles punctulatus. The sequence goes on along the minus strand of JXXA01003528.1, from coordinate 935 downwards.
GAATTTATTGATCTAAATGTTGGAAAATATTGGTGCCCGATGTGTTGTTTGAGTGAGCGAGGAAAAAATAGCCTCACACCGCACGGGAACATTTTCCCGTGCTCGCCAGTGGATGGATGAAAGGGGAGAGAAAAATATCTCCCCCCCCTCCCCCTCGCCACCGAAAACACATTCAGCAAATAAGAAACGTGCTGAATTTGCGAGAAAAAATATCCTCTGACTCATACCGGGCACGCCGGGTGCCGCCGAATGGTACAAAGCGAATGTGTGCAGCCACACCGTTCTCGGATCGCCGTGGGACGGAACTGTTTAAAACCGTCCAATTTTCCTCGTGCATCCCGCGCGAGTTTCGGGAGTTTAGAGTAAACACACTACAATCCGCCCCGAAGTGGGCCAGTCGAAGTGTGTTGGTGGACCGAAAGGTAGGACCGCCTTTCAAGTGTTCCCGCACGCCTCTCGCCCATCGCACCTGCCCGAAATCAGTCAGCACCACATACGTGTGCGATTGAAAATTTGCTCCAAAGTTACCCTTTTACGGTTCATCGTACCGTAAATTGCAGGTACAGCCGGAGGCCCGCCCTCCCCATGGAGGCGCCCAGTGCCGTGTGTATGCTTTTACACCAGCTCTGGTGTGTGTGTGACTGTGCGGTAGTGTGCGAAGCAGACCAGAATAAAAAAAAAACAGTTCCAGATAAAAACCATCCCCATAACCGAGCTTGAATGTTGTTTCACAGGGAGGGCTGTTTTTTTTTTCTTTCTAACCAGTACCTTTGTACGGCTAAAATGTGATTCTCTTTTAGTCGGGTTTTCCTGGCGGAGCCGGAGGGAAACCTTCATGTGCGCACCGAAAATTTATCGTATCGGAATTTAAATGAGTTTCAAATGCTCTTCCGAACGAATTTGAATAGCCCGTTACGTTGAAACGTGCAGCAAAG
>JXXA01003527.1:0-28139 GCA_000956255.1 Anopheles punctulatus | reverse complement strand
AAATAAATATATATACATATACATATATATGCGAAAGATCGATTTCTGTTTGGTGTGAAGCTTTGTTTCTAAAAGAAGTTTGGAGCTGCTAATCTTGTGCTTCCTGCTGCGACTCGTTCCGCAGCTGCCAGTCGCTCAAACCTACGGCGCGGAGCGCGGCACGGAAGAGTCGCTCCGCTAGCTCGTCGTCCTTGGCCAGCTCGGTCAGCTCCACCCGTTCGCAGTCGCTGGTCGGAGAGGACGGAAGAAGTGTTAGTCGTTTGGTTGCTGAGGGCACGGTGAGCCGCAGCACACGAGCTTACTTGTAGAAGTCACCGCTGGCTGCGGCCAGCGTCGGATCGGTCACGAGCCGGATGATGGTGTGCGCACCCTGGGCCGGGCTCTTCATGAACAGCCACATCCACGGGTAGGTGAGCACCTTCGCGAACAGTGCCTGCATGATCGGTGAGTGACGCAGGTGGCCGGTGCCGCGCACGAGCCCCGGCGAGCAGCTGTTGATCGTGACGTTCGTACCTTCCCTCGCCAGTTGGCTCGCTAGTACGCGTGCCGCCATTACGATGGCCAGCTTCGAGTGGGCGAAGGCGTCCCGGCCCGCACCGAGCGGCTGCTGCAGGTTGAGTGGATCGTCCCTGTCGGTGATGTTGGCCGCCGTGTAGCCATGGGCGGACACGTGCACGACACGGCCTCCGTACCGCGAACGGGACAGCTCTGGCAGCAGGAGTTGCGTCAGCAGGAAGTGCGCCAGGAAGTTACACTGCAGGTGTTGCTCGAAGCCGTCGCCGGTGCGTCCACCGGGCGGGAAGATTACACCGGCACAGTTGACCAGTGCGTCCAGCGTCCGGTGACCGCTCTGCACCTGTCGGACGAACCGACGCACACTGTCGAACGAGCGGAGATCGAGAGGCACCACCTCGTACGTACAGTCCGGTGCCTCCTTGCGCAACGCGGCACACAATGCGTCACCCTGCTCCGGCTGACGGCAGGCCAGCACCAGATGGCGCACCTGACGTCGGACCAGCTCTCGGCACACCTCCCGCCCGATACCCCCGGTCGCACCAGTCACCACGCACACCCGGCCCGGAATGGTGTTGGTGTTCGGGCACGGTTGCCCGCCCATGTACGTCCTGTAAGCGACGCGGCGAGCGTTGATTGAAGAGTACATCACCCGCGGCACATCAACACCCTGACTCACCTGACGGTACCGATGACGAACACGATCCCGGCCAGCACAAACGGCCACCAGCTAGCGAACGGATCCGCCTCCACCAGCGCCTTCCGAATATCGTCCATCCCGGCTGACTCACCGACGTCGAATGGTGCGCCCGTGCCGCTGACACGGCCAGGAACAAGCATCAATTGCTCGCGACCGGAAGGGTCTAATTTGGGAGCAACCAAAGGGGGAACGCAAACGGGTCAATGGACTGGTTAGATGAACGCACTGCACACTGCAACCAAACTGCTGCTGCTGCTGCTGCTGCCGCTCGCGCAGGAACACTGAGCATCGAGCGTCGTTCTGTCAGCTGTTTCTGATGCGCGTACTTCAACCTAGCCCTCTCAGATAACTAAAAGAACTCCGCTCGCGCGCATTCAATCAACAATGTAAGTTTTGATTTTGATTAGTTAGTTTTGATCCTGCACAGCGATGATCCCCGTGGCTGGGTTTGTTTGGTACAGAATTCCTCATTCGCCTCCCTTCAGTCAACCGCACGGAACCAACGAGCGATAGCCAACGAGCGTACTATCTGTTAATACTGTTGTACTTTTATTTCCATTTAAGACTTAGTAGAATATTAAGTCACAGTAAAGAAGAGTGTTACGACGGACGAGGCAACATAATCTAATTCCCACAATTTTTGCATCTTTTCGCCTTTCGCACGACGTAATACTTTGGCGGCTGCTTCGTTATTGGCACGTATAGTTTGCTACCAGGTAGATTGATACACGTATAGTTTGAGGCGGGCAGCATCGCTGTTGCATCTCCGGCGACTGTTCTTCCAGCGTTGGCTGGTTGATTACGGGTCGAATCTTGAGGATTGCGATCCAGCTGGCATGCAAAGAGAAACATCAGAAACGTATGAATGGGCCGCAGCTACGAAAATCACAACACCACATCGGATACTAACCATGAGGTTATTGTTTTGGCTGGGAGTTGTGTTCCATTCGCACAGAACCTTAAACATCCTTATTTCATAGTAATTTTCAAAGGCAATGCTAGCACACCGCACGCTCCTTGCGAAACAAAAGCATCGATATTAGATTCAACAATACCTAAAACCATCGTTTACCGAAACCGGCAAATAGTAGTGACTTACTCTGCATCATTGTACATGATGTAAACATCCGTCGGATGTCTAGGATCGATGAACATTTTTTTGATAACGCCGTACTTTCGGGCCTCCCGTTCCACATCAAATTTCGGTTCCCGTAGAACCACCATGAAAGCGTGGACGATCATTTTCCGGCTATTCGAGCGTACGGCTTCAACAAAGACACGCTGCTGTAGTAAATTAAGACGTAATGTTCTAAAACCCGCTCGACGGACTTTTCACACGCAGGAAGGATACGTACGCTTCAATGGAACCAAAATTGCTGGAAGGAAATGGAAAACGCTGGCACGAAACTGCAGCCGGATGCTGTCAATAGTGAGGCTGATTACTCCTTAAGAACAAAAGAATACAGTTGAGCTTAAGAAAAACCGTTAAGTAAACGGTCGTAGTGACATTAAGATAAAACGGAACCAGTGTAGAAACGCTCGGATTGACGTTTTATTTAGAACAATCAAACGCAAACGCAGCCAAGATATGTAAACTGTTTCCTGGTGGAATGCAATCTAATTTATATAATTTGCGAAAAATTTTCTACGCAAATTCAACTCCTCGCGCTCGTCGGGATGATAAAAACGCGGTATGTTTAGCGATAGTGTTACCTTTGCATCAGTGATGGCCGAGTTGATACCTTAATCTGTACGGTCGGCATTGTTAAGTATGCCATATATTTTTGAATATAATTCGCCAGGGAATCCTATGGAAAAAAAAAGTTATTCCTATAAACAGTTATTTAAGATTGAAAATGAAAATAACAGCCATGCATCTGAATGTAGAGGTAGTGGATAAAACAAAATTTAAATTTCCATTTGTTACCAAGGTATCTATATACTTCGGGCGCCGTTCACAATGGAGGCTCTACGGTCCAGTTTTTGCGAGCTGAGAAAATTGACATTTCTTTGTTGTTGTTTCTTCCTGGTTTGTAAAACAAAAAAAAACAATTGAAAAGAAAGTCGGAAGAGGGGCTAAGATTCTGGGACCAGCTGTTGTGCAAAACGGGGATTATCTAGAGGAAAATTGTGCACCGTATTGTGGGAGCGATCATTTAGATTTATCCGTTCCGAAGCCCCCTGGAAAGCGCCTGCCCATCATCATGTCGCCGATGATTGCCGTAAGCGTGCCGGATTTCGTTACGATCAACATTTCCAACTCGCAGAATGATACGGTCTCGTTCGAACGCCGATACAGCCGGTCGCTGACGGTGGCCGAGTTTAAGGTGAGCATCAGGGGAGCATTTTTTTTTTCCCGTCGCAAACCGTTTCACATCCATCTGTTCTCTTTCGCAGACGAAGCTAGAGCCGATAACCGGTGGCAGTGCGGGCACGATGCGCCTGGAGCTGTACAGCGGGGAACGGTTGGTGTGCCAGCTGGATGCGGACGACCGGCCGCTCGGTAGCTACCCACTAGAGGACGGCATGCGGGTGCACGTGGTCGACCGGTGCGCGGCGAGCTTCGGTCTGGACGGGCCGGACCACGTGCCGAAGTTCGAGCTGTCGGCGGACGAGTACGACCGGAAGGCGGACAGTCTGCGTAGCTTCCTGCGCAACAACAAGCTCGGCAAGTACAACGAGGAGGAGATGGCCCGCCAGGAGGCGGAACGGAAGCGTCAAGAAGCGGAAGCGCAGCGTCTGCTCGACGAAACGCCGATCGGGGCCCGGTGCCGGGTGACCGCGAAAAATAGCCCTGTCCGGCTCGGGACGGTCATGTACAAGGGACCGCTCGATGGGAAACCGGGTGTGTTCGTTGGTGTGCGGTTCGACGAACCGCTCGGTGTGAACGATGGCACCGTGAACGGCAAGCGTTACTTCGAGTGCGACCCCAAGTACGGCAGCTTCGTGCCGCCGAAAGCGGTCGAGGTGGGCGATTTCCCGCCGGAAGAGTTTTCCCTCGACGACGAGCTGTAAGAGGGCCGTAGCGCATTTCGTTTCGCATTCCAGGATGGAAGAGGAACTCGAAGAAACCGGAGCGGGGGTGACCGACCGACCGACCGGAGCTAATATTGCATGCATTTACGACACGCTAACGCACCCAAACCCATGACGGAAAATGAGAAATTACATCGGGCACATAAGCGGATCCACTTTCGCATTGCTTGCTCGCTCATCTTCCGTCACCTGCACACGCTTTCCCATCCTCCGATCTCCAACCAGTCAGTCGGTGGAGCTAGGCACGCCGGACTTAATAGGACTAATAAATATGCTTGCTTTTTTTTTACGAATTTTACGAATAAAACAATTTGCAACAGGCAGACGAGATCAGTGAATCCGAGAGTTGTAGCGCTTACGTTCGGGCGTGGAAAGCTTTCTACTTCTTGGGCGAATTGGTTCAAAACGTCCGTTAAATGGCTGTTTTTTTTTTATTTGACCTGTATGTAAAATGCAAATGGATGGCGGCCTTTCTCGCAAAACAGAACGCATAAAACCAAAACAACATCGCTGCATCGTTCCGTTCTTCTACTCTTTAGTGGTCGCGCTAGTAAAGCCTTGCGGTGAATGCGAACGTTTGTGTGTGCCGAAACGATTTCTTGCTCGGGGTAAGTATATTCGATTATTGTTATTATTATTTTTTGTTTTGTTAGGCTCGTGAGTGACGCATCAAATGCGTCGTTTAGATTAAACTTGGTGCCATTATAATAGTATGCAATCGGAAACAAGAACACCACGCGTACGGTGTACGGCTCTACATGCTAGTTACGCTAAACATAATATAGTGTCACGAACGCTGCGTCGGACCGTCTAACCGTTGAACGATTTCTGTGCTCTAAGGAGTGTCGTAAACGGACTAACGATGGATTCACCTGCATTTAAAATTATTTTTTTTAAAACTTGCAACTTGTTTGTAACCTTCTCGAATAAATTGAAAACTGCTTAAACGCAAACACTTATGACTACTATCCGCATTGCGTTCTCTTCTGTTTCGTTACCGTAACATGCACAGGTGAACAGGTTTGCTTTTTTTTCCTAATGCAGCATAAATCCTTTCACTTAACGATACGAACAATGTCTACCGCAAATGTAAACAATAACGCTATGTACAAAAACCGATTATGATCGCCAGGATCGAATGTGGAAGCGAATAACATCTGGTCCGGTGTCTAATCTACTGGTTTGTAAAGCTACATTTTTTTTGTGTGTCTGTGTATACAAACAATGGATGTTTGAAAAGCGCTTGTTAGTTTTTAATCGTTCAACTCGTAGCTGTCCACGTGAGCGTTCGCGCCCACTGTCGCTTCCCATTCTCGCTCGCTAAAACAATGAACAACAAACAGGCCGCCGATCGATTAACCGAATACGTTCAAACGCGCGTTGCCCGAAATTAAAGATGGCAGGCCCCGTCCTGCCCCGCGGACGCTTCGCTCGAGATTGCCAATTGGTAAGAAAGCAAGGTTTGTTTCGTTTTCCGGCCAAGATGTCGCTCACGATGTGGTGTTGGAGGTGGCGCGCGGCAGCTTGATGTACTTCCCGTGCGGGCACTGGTGGCGGTCGGGTTTGACGCACTCCGAGTTCACCCGCTGCTATTTGGTGGCGATGCAGTTCTTCGCTATCGGCGGCAGGGAGGTCGTACCGTGACTGCCGGTTCCAGCACCGCCCGCAGGCACCGTGTGATGATGGTGATGGTGATGGTGGTGGCCGTGTTGCTGCTGCTGTTGCGACTGGTGGTGCTGGTGCTGGTGCTGGTGCTGGTGCTGATGTTGATGCTGCTGCTGCTGCTGCTGCTGCTGCATGCACTTGTTATGGCGGCAGATCTCCTTGCGCAGCTCGGCTAGCTTCTTCTCCATCTCCTTTTTGCGCTGCAAAGCGGATGATAGCGTTAGTCTGCGGTAGAGGCACGTGGAGCAGCAAGATCCTTACCGCAACCTCATGCTCCAGCTTGTCCTGGACGATGTGGATCTTCTTTCGCAGGTCCATAATGCCGCGCACCAGGTGGTCGGCCGTGCTCTTCATGTTTGCCTGCGGAGGTACGCAGGCGTAAGGATCAGTCTGACGCGCCACGGTCCACCGACCGCCACGGTTTGCCTTACCATTATCTTGAGCTTCTCCGGCGAGTGGGGAATACAGCTCGGGGCGTCACCCTTGAGCGGGCAGTTCTCGGGCAGCCGGGCCAAACATGGACGCCGCCGGCGACAGCCCTCCAGGTGCCAAGTGACGTGCTCGATCTGGTGCTGCAGCTTCGCCTTCTCGCGGCACAGCGCCTCACCCTTCGCCTGCAGCTCCGCCAGCTGCTTCTTGCGCGCCTCATCAAACTAAGCAAGGAGTATAAAGCAAGCGCGATGAGCCTCGTCCAGAAGCGATGTGTCCGAGAGCAAGTGAAGCGGGAAGGGATGTTTCAACGTACACGACATACCTTCGCCCGGCGGAGAGCTTCCTCCTCCTGCATCGCCTTAAATTTGTGCGCAAGGCTTTTGTAGTTCGATTCGATTTCGTGGCGCTCCTTCAGCACGTTATTGATTGCCTGCAGGACGTTGATTTCTGTGAATGGGACGGGACGGGCCCAACCGCATAAAGGTCATCTTTTATTTTTTTTTTAAACATATCGCTTCAGGTGCTAGCTTTCTACGCAGGGAGTTTGCACCGATCGCTATCTCGACTGGAGCATCGGGTTGGGCTGGGGAACTTCGAGTGTTTCAAGCTTCTCCTAGCTCCTATCAAGAAGCCCTATCTGCAGGCTGGCGCTCGCTACACTTTCGATCGATCAGCCTGTTTCGAGCTCAACAAGCATGATATTTTCAAACCCCTCGGTCGTTCCAGCTTTGTCATTGACCTATAGCAATTGCGATGATAGTAACCCAGTTCGATGACATCGTTGTCCTAAATTGTGTTCCAAGTTTTCGCCATGCTTCTTGGCACGGTGCGCACCATTAGCGCCCTGTCCCTGTCGCGTTTGCTTTCGGTTGTTTGGGGGGAGGCAATCCCGCGATGACACAGGACAACACGGTAACTAGCAAACAACCCCAACCTTTGCTCCGTGCAGGCAGCTTGCTTGACCTCCTAACCTTATTCGCTGCCTCATTTGGCACATGGGCAGGTGGTAGATGGGGACCGCCGTGTGCCTTAAGCCTGCTTTTGCAGCCAAGTGAGAGGAAGATCATCCAAAGATCTTCACTGCGCTGATATTTCCGCTGCGGTGCAGGTTACTGTACAAACTAGCCGCAAAAACTTCCTTCGCTAGCAATCAGCAAGAATGGCGTGCAAATCCTGCAGCCACAACCAGAGCACGCGACGCCATACCCCACACCCTGCGTATTGTGGCGGCTGTGTATGGGAATGTTTGTTCAAAATTTGCCTCCTCCTATCTGCAAAGCCACACAAACACACACACGCACACACACCTCCTTTGCTGACCTCCTTTCCGTCGCTCCTGAGGCTACTTTTGGCGAGCTGGTGTGGTGCGGCCATACTTTTACCGGGATGCCCCTGGATGTTTGTTGGATCAATGACAAAAGGCAATATGCTTAAGCGGAAGCGGGCATGCATAGACATGTATAACCCAGAAAAAATAGTGTTTCCTTCTCCCCTTCTCCACGATCTCGGACGAAAGGAGGAGTCTTTTGTCTACGGAGGGCACCACGCTGGTAAACTTACTGCGACATCCAGAACCGATTCCACTCGCGATTCCCAAACGTAGCCAGGGGTAGTTTGAGTAGTAAATGGGATTTTTTTCGGTTTTTTCGATTTTTTTTTCAAACTCGGAATTGAACTAACTAAGTAGCTGCGGAACTAGAATTGAACGATTTGTGCTCGCACTCGCACGAATCTAATTTACTTGGCCTCCCTACGGAAAGGGGTAATGGCACGGTGGGGTTTTTCGCTTATCGTTCCGCACGTTGCTGCCGAAAAAGAATATTTGCTCCTCGCCGTACTTACTTTCCTCATTTTTGCTAATGCGTTCCTTGATTTCATCCAGATTGGCAGGTGATAGCATGACTTCTGGAAGTGTGCCGAGATGCTTGCTGACGAACAGGCTAGCTTTAGGCCCAGGATTCCGTGCGGCTTTGCGTCATTCAACGGGAACGTTGATCACTCTTTTAGCGGCTTGCAGGTTGATTGGCGATCAGCATCGCTTGTTTGAGTGACGGGCCGGGACGATGGAGCCTGCTTGCAGGGGAAATCTTCACTTTACCCTTTCGATTTCACTGCGCACGGTGGCGACCGCAACTCACTCCGGGTTTCGACCGTATGGGAAAACGACCAATCCGCAACAACAAGCACCGCCGATCGTCGGACATGAACTGACGGCGTGTCTGCAGCCTGCGAACCGTTGGAACCGTATGCCAGGAGGAAGGCCCACGTTTTCGGCTGATGGTGCAGCAAGGGAAGCTTGTTTACATCCGTTGCCGGGTATCGGACGAACGAGTGCGGGAGTGTGATCTCGTTTTTCGTTCGGCTGCTCGTAATGGCCTGGTTGATATGCCCGCAGTCTAGAAGTTCTTCGTCTGAGACAGGCGCGCCATAACGTTTACTGTTGAGGCGGTGAAACACAGTCAGCTTTCGTTTGTTTGCTTACACTATTGGGATACAAGGAATGAAGACGTGAATAATGTAATTCTCCCTAGTTATGACTTTCAATCTTTAAGTACCGACAAACGAAAACAAATTTAGCTCTAGCCACTCGTTTCCTACGCCATTTTGCAACGTTAAATAGCCAAAGACCAAAGAAGTGCTTTGAAATTGTAACGTAAATGTACTCCTTCTGCAGCGCTCTGTTTACCTTGTGCGTGCTCGCCCAGTCAAATGACAGTAGTGGAACTGTCAAACGAGATGAGGCAAAAAAATAAATAAATAACGCACAAAAACAAAACTCATCGTCGGTCGTTTCGGTTTCCCAAACACAGCAGGCGTACGGAAACGTTGCATTCACCATGAGTAGCAGAAGTACGATTTTCTACGAGCTCGTTCGGAAGAATCCGGACGAAATAGAGCAGACGCTGTTGGAGAAGCCCGATTTACTCACCACCAAGGACGAGGTAAGCTGGTTTTTTTTCCCTCCGGTGGTGCTTTCATTTGCAATTACACTGACTAAAACACGCTGTGCTCTTTCGATCCGGCACAGAATGAGCGGTACCTTCTGCATTGGGCGGCCCTCGGTGGCCAGGAGGCACTCGTCCAGTCGATTCTGGAGCGTCACCCGGGGCAGCGGGACGCGGAAGACGACACGAAGGCTACGCCACTGGTGCTGGCCGTGCTCGGTGGGCATCGGCCCGTCGTGACGCTCCTTACGATGCGTGGCGCAAACATCAATCAACGTAACTGGCGCGGTCACTCTGCGCTGCAGTACGCCTGCTCCAAGGGCTACCTCGACATCGCGACGGACCTGCTCGAGCTCGGTGCGGACGTGAACGCGACCGACGAGCTGAACGAAACGCCCCTCCATCGAGCAACGGCCCGAGGGCTGGAACCGATGATGCAGCTGCTGCTGTCGCACGGGGCCAACCCGAACTTGGCGAACCGGGAAGGCAACACGCCGCTGCATCTTGCCTGCGAGGAGGACCGGCGTGGCTGTGCCTTGCTGCTGCTGCGGGCGGGCGCCTACCGGCACGCCCAGAACCGGTACGAGAAGACACCGCTGGATCTCGCGTCCCGCTCACTGTTGGCGGTGATTGCGAACGAGCAGGAAATGCGACAGGCGGGCTGATAGCAGGTTGCACAGCGAGACGGTCGTGTGTTTTTGTACAACTTTCGCACGATAAGAAGTTGCGGAGACATTGAAAGGGTTTCCGTACCAGACGTACTGGTTAATTGTTCATAACATCGCTAATACTCTTAGATTACACATCGCAAATGAAACTGTCATCGTTCGAAGGGGCTTATTTTGTTGTTATTGTTGTCAGCACTGCTGCCTCCCAATCCTCGTCAACGGTTTAAAATATATTTTATTTGACCTAAACACTCCGAGCACTCGCACACGTAGTCTGCAAAGGATCCGTAAACCTAATGATGCTAGTTATTTGCAATATCAGTTTCTTTCATTGTGTCTACCTTATTGCTGCCTTTCCCTGCCGGCGCACGGTTCGCGCCAAAGCCTGCCTGCTGATGTGCTGCAATTGCGTGGTTTTTTTTTTTAAACAATAAAACCCGATCGTTTGGCGCTTGTCTTGGGGTGTAAAAAAGTAGCAGTCGAGCCTCACGAAGAAGACAGGCGTGCAGGTCGACGAGGCGTACGGTAAAGCGTTCGGTAGCGTGGACAGTAAGCTTTCCCGCGGCGCTTGCGGTGGCAGCTGTAAGGCAGGGAGTGGGCTGCAATTTCCCGCACACGTATCTGTTCCTACCTACGCGACGTAACTTAAACCAAAACAGAAGTAAATCAAATCACAGACGACGGAGACGCACGGTGCGTCTCCAGTTTGCGACCGCAACCGCGTGCTTAGATCGGTGCCCAGTGTTCGGCGGACCAGATGAGGGCGTGCATGTGGTTGGAGCGATCGCGCAGCAGCGCCTCCTTGAGTCGTTTGTCCTGGGCGGTGGGTGTGGTGGCGAGCTGGTGGTGGTGGTGGTGTCGCGTGCCGCCACTAGCAGCCACCGTCACGTCCGTGTAGCGCTCGATCAGCGACCGATAGCCGCGACCGATCGTCACGATGAGCGGCGTGGAGGAGGAACGTCCGCCCGGGGCGGCGTCGTCACCGGGTGCGACCGGTACGACGGGTATGATGCATCGCACGTCCTCTTCGTACGGGCGGAAGACGGTGGTTGGGCGGAGGTTGCCCCGCTCCACCACGATGATGCAACCCCAGGTCGTTCCGACGTACAGCTCGTTGCCGAGCACGGCCAGCGCACTGATCTGACACTTGCCCGGGCTGAGCCGTTCGTCGATCGCGATGCTCTTCAGACTCTCCGAGCACGGCACGAGCTTGGAGCAGTCGAGTTTGTTCTCGACGCGCTTGCTTGACGAGCGCCACTGGTAGAGGATGTAGCTCGGCGACAGGTAGGAGTAGACGTAGTCGTCACCGGACGCGTACAGCAGCGCGACGGTCAGCCCACGGACGGGAAGCGGCGCCGGGAAGTGCGTCAGATGGTGCTGGCCGGAGACGTGCGAGTTGCGCAGCGAGAACACGCTGATCGCGTCGTCCCGTTCGCCGCACCAGAGCTCACACTCGTCCTCCGCCAGCCACAGCGCGGTGACGGAGCAGAGCCGCTCACCGGACCCGAGCTCCGACAGCACGAAGCTACCCTCGGCCGAGACGTACGTGCTCGGGATGAGCGTCGAATCGAGCAGGAAGAGCCGCCCGTTCTCGAGCCCAGCCGCAACGCGGTGGAACTTCTTCAAGTAGACGAGTGCGACGACCGGCGACGGGGCGGACGGTTCCAGTGCGTACGAAAACAGATGCACACAGTCGGCGGCGTTGAACGCGTAGATGTTGCCCTCGGCGTCGCCGATCCAAACCGCCGTCTCGACGGCACAGGCCGTGGTGAGTTTGATCGTTTTCAGCAGATGCGGTGTCGTTGGCTGTGAGCCTCCCTGTGACGCCACCGACGACGCGGACGCTGAACTCGAACCGATCGCTGCGGAACCGGAATCGGAACCGGCAGTGCCCGCACCGGAACTGGCACCCGTGCCCGCTGCCACACCACCACCCTTCACCTGCGGGCACAGGATGCGGTGGTACTGCTGCCAGCCCTTCGCCGAACCGCCCAGGATGTCGATGCGCGAGTTCGAACACGGCAGCCACAGCTCGTACCCGGACACCACGCCCAGCTCGTCACCGTCCGCGCTCGCGATCATGCAGGCGATGCCGTCCAGCACGCTGCCACCGTGCGACAGCGAGATCACGTCCAGCAGGTGCGTGAACTCGGGCGCCGTCGCTATCGACACGATCTGGCTGGCGGAGGGGCGCTGCTTCGGCTGCTGGTCCCAGCACAGCACCATCAGATCGAGACAGTACGACGGGAAGTGCGTCTCGCGGTGCGTCAGCACCGGCCGGCCACCCTCCAGGATGCACTCCTTCACCGCCTCGTGGCCCTCGAACGGTTGCCGCAGCGAGATCAGCTCGTACAGGAACATGCCGAACGAGAAGCAGTCCACCTTTTCCGTGTACTCCTCCTCGCCGTTGTGGCGCATGATTTCCGGCGCCATGAAGCCCTCGGTGCCGCCGAAACCCTTCGACCCGGACGGTAGCGTAATGCGACTGATGCCGTAATCGGCCACCTTGATGTGAACCGCGTTCGTCGGGTGGTCCTCGCTGGAAGGGAGGACGAAAAAAAAAACGTTATTGATTCCAAAACTCAACAAAATCGCCCAATTTCGACTTACGCGTGCGGTTCCGGGAACTCCCACACGAGAATGTTTTCCGCCTTCAGGTCGCGGTAGATGACGCGCCGCCGGTGCAGATACTCCATCGCTTTGGCCGCCTGCAGCACCAGCGCCTGGAAGCAGTACGGCCCGATCCGGGCGCCACTGCGCCGGAAGTGCCGCAGCACCGCATCGAGCGCCCCTTTCGGCGCGAGATCGAGCACGAGCGCGAGCGGTTGCGTGCAGACGCCGATCAGCGGCACGATGTGCGGATGGCGCAGGGTCAGCAGCACGGCCAGCTCCTGCCGGGCGGTGCAGTAAGCTTTACAGGCGTGCTGCAGCGGATCGCGCTCCCATTTGCCGAGGGCGGCCTTGTAGGCGATGATGGCGCTCTGGCGGGCCCTCGGCCCCGGTGCGACCGGCTGGAGCATCTTCATCGCGACGTTTATCGTGGGGCCGGCGGAGCTTGCGCTGGCGGCGTTACCGGACAGCAGCGACGACAGCCGACCGGCGAGGGCTCCTGGTTTGGTTGTAGCGGCTGTTGGCGCGGCGGTGCTCCGTGTTGCTTTACACGTCGCCTTGAAGACGAAACCGAACGCACCGCGCCCGAGCAGCGGTCCCCGGTTGATGTCACTCGCGCGGATGAGATAGTGTTCGGGAAGGTCCATAAAATTCTACGAGTGTGTTTAAACCAAAAAAAAAAGAAAAACGTGACGTTAGATTGTGAGCAGTATTTTCCCCCCGTTTATCTCGCCTGGAAGCGAACTATGCTTACCACATCGGGCGTGATGCGGCTCAGCTCGATCTCACCGTGGATTGGGCAGGACACGAGCTTACGGTCGTACGCGGCTAGGATGCACTCCTCCACCATCCACGAATAGCTCGGCGCGCCTTCACCCGCCAGCGCCAGCGTGTACCCTTCGATGGACGTTTCGCTCGAGCTGTCGGCCGTCTCCTGACCGACGCCCGAATCGCAATCGGACCAGCCGAGCGAGTCCTGCGATTTACGGCCGGCGGCGGAATCGTGAAGAATTCCGGGCAGCTCGTTCAGTCCACTCGTTTCACCGGCGCCACCGCTAGATGCACCATCGGTCCGTCGGTCCGCCCCGATGCTCAGTCGATGCCGGTGGACGCCACCGTTAGCGTAGGGTGCTTGCCGCGCCTGACTCAACGCCGAGCACGGTTTCACCTGCGACGGCAGGTTCGGTGCGTGGCGTTCCTCGCAATCCCGCAGGCACTTCGGGCACGGTACGAGCCGCGTCACGAGGAACCGTCCCTCGGACGTGTGCACGAAGCGCGTACCGAGCGTCGGGTACCAATCCTCCAGCAGCAGATCGATGTGATCCACCGTGAGAGCGAGCAGCTGCGTCAGGCACTGCACGTTCGGTTCGAGCACGCACGTTTCGCTCGAGCCGGGCGTCAGCGACACCCTCAGCGCACTGCAAGGGAAGTGTATCTCCAGGATCGAGCTCGCCGTCAGGTCGATATCGCACCAGATCCCGTCCTGCTTCAGCTTGAACCGGTTCATCGGGTTCCGGTACGGGGAATGCGGGCAGGTGACGGAGATTTCGCGCATCTTGAACACGACCGTCGCCGGGCCGAAATGTAGCGCCAGCCCCGTCTGCCACACGGCCCAGTGCGCCGACAAACCCGGCAGCTCTTCCTCCAGCCCGACGTACGCTTTCGGGAGCGGGTAGAGACCGCGTACCGCTTCCACCACCTGATCGTCGGCGAGTACGCGCGTGATCAACCGCGACCAGAAACCGGACGGAAAGTAGGACATCAGCAGCAACCGCGATATGGAACGCTCCGGGTGTGGAACCGTCTGCACGTCGCTCGCCGCATCCGTTGGCGTCGGAGCGGGCGAACTATCCGGCGCGGGCATCTGTAACGGATGATCGTACGATGGGAGCGACAGGGGATTGCGTCGGGCACGATTCACCCATCCCTTGGAGCGCGTTGCGATCTGGCAAAAGGAAGAGTAGGAAGTTAGTGAGACACGCACGCGCTATAGTATAAAGGCGAACGGACGACCTACCTTCACCGTGACCATACGATCCGTACTGCTATCCTCCTCGGTTGGCAGCAGGGACGGGATCAGAAGGGTGCGAGCATCCCACGACAGGGCAACTTCGAATTTATTCAACAGGCTCACGATGTAGCTACGGTGAAGAAGAAAGAAGACGGAAAAATTAATATGAAACATCTCCAACTTTAACATGGATTCAATTAGACCTTGAAGATATTGCTGAAATAAATTCTTGTCGTAATTCTTGTTGGCGAAGCTATCCTGCAAGTGAATCTACAACCGATTCCAATAAGATCCAACCGGGATCAAGACTAATTCTAGTTAAAAATCTTAACTGGATAAAACCTATCCAAACAAATACTTGAAAAGATCCTGTTTTTGCAACAGCGATTTTTTGCATTTAAACCAGTTCTAGCCAATAATGTAGTTAATTCTAGCCACGAAACAAATTCCCACGATACCACACCTACCCTCGATTATTGTTGCTGCCCAAGCAGGAGCTCTTGAACACGTGCTGCAGGTCGTCCATCCGCATGACGCCCGTCCTCGCGAACGGGTTGATTTCGCGCACCGTCACCACATGGGCCAGCATGTCGCACAGCCACTGCGGGTCGAGAAAGTACAGATCGCGCAGCGTCGCGTCGTCGTAGTGCAGCAGGACGCCGTTGTCGTGCAGGAACATGGTCGCCTGGTTGAGCTCGGACCAATCGCGGAAGCCTTTCAGGCCGCGTAGCTGCATCTCGTGCGTCACCGTCTGGCGGTAGCGTTCGGCGTCCAGGACCGGGTCCGCACCGTGCTGGCGCAAACTGGCCGCAATATTCGCCACCACGTCCTCCAGCGCGAGGTAGCTGGCGGGGACGCGCTGGTAGAGCAGGGGCTCCTTGCACCCGGGCGGGCGCAGCGAGAAGGCGGTGTCGTAGATCAGCCCCGCCAGCAGCTTGATGTTGTGGCCGGTCCGGCAGCTAACCTCGATCGAGTCGAGCACGCGCGGCAAACCGATCTTCTCCGCGTCCGACACGGCGATGAACCGATCGCGGATGATCTGCTGCAGCTCCTCCGCCTTCTTCGCCGGCAGCGTCTCGCCGACCGCGTCGTAGTGCGTGCCGACCACGATGACGGGCGAGTTGGGGGCGCGCGCCTGAATGTTTCCCAGCCACTGGAGCACCTCGGCCAGGCCGCGCCGCCCGTCGATGATACGCCACAGCACCAGGTACAGGCTGCGCTTCGACAGGAAGTACTGGTGCGTCGCGTAGTATTCCCGCTGCCCGCCAAAGTCCCACGTCCGGAACACGACCGGTCCGTGGTGCGACTGACCGCGCACCTTCTTCTCGCACACCCAGTCCCCGATGTCGACGCCCACCGTCGACATGTTGATGCCGCGCGACGTCTTCTGGTTGATGTGCCGGTGGCCCATCCGCTTCGCCCAGTGGTCGACGGGCTTTTTGCCGCGCGCCGAACCCTCGCCGCGCAGCTGCTCGAGCAGGCTCGTCTTGCCGATGCCCTGCACGCCCACCACCATCAGCTTCATGCGCGCGTACGGCCGGGCGTCCTCGTACACCGACTTCAGGTAGCCGACGATGTCCATCGTTTTGTACTTCTTGCTGTCGATCATCGACCGGAGCGGGTCCTGCAGGGAGCAGCCGCGCGTGTTCAGGTTCCACAGCCGCGACAGCAGCCCCATGTGGGGCGGCAGCTCCGTCACGTCCATGTTGCCGCTCAGGTTCAGCACGCTCAGGTTGGTCAGCTCGTGTATCGAAGGCGGTATCTCCTTCAGGCAGTTGTTGCTGATGTCCAGCATCGAGAGGTTCGGGAAGATGAGCCGCGATTTGGCCACCCCGATCAGGCTCCACTCCGCGTCGTCCGACTCGCCGAGCGTGGTCACGTCGTCGGTCGAGAGCTGGATGCGCGTGAGCGAGTTGTCGGCGAGCACGAGCGTGCGGAGCGACTCGAGCCGGAGGTGACGCCGGTGGCAGCAGACACTCTTCAGCACGGCCGTCCGCAGCGAGGTGATGCTGTTCGAGCTGGTGGACGATTTCACGACCGTCGTTAGCTCAGTGCCACCGTACGTGGCGCTCCCGGTCGAGGAAGGCGTCGTTTCGCCGCCATTGCTGCCTTTACCGCTCGCTTTTCCGATCCCGCTCCCGCTCGGGGCGCACTCGCCCGGTGGATGTTTCTTCGCCTCCTGCGGGTTGTAGCACATCAGGTGCGGATCGGATGCGGCAATGCGCGGCAGGCTCGGCCAGCAGCTGATCTCGTTGTGACCGAGATCGAGCTGCTTGAGCGAGGCGGGATAGCTCGTGACGTGGCCCATCGAGCGCAGGCTGTTGTAGGACATGTTGAGCCGCGTCAGGTTGACCGCCAGGCAGGGCAGGGCGAGCGGGATGCTCGTGAACAGATTGTTCGCGAGGTTGAGGCTACTGAGCTGCGAGAGCGCACTGTCGTTGCGCGAGTCGGCCAGCCGCAGCTCCTGCTCCGTCACCTCGAGCGATCGGGCCCAGATGTGATGGCGCACCAGCTCCAGGTTCGTGACGTGCCGGTTCCGTGCGACCGCTTCCGTGCCGTCGTCGAACGATGCGCTCGTTCCGGTGTACAGGTGGAACAGGCTTGTGGCGGCGGAAGCAACACTGCTGCAAACATCACCACCCGCCAGCTGACCGATCGGTGAGGGCAGCTCGGGACGGGTCGCTTCCCCGCCCACCTCAACCGCCGGCAGCGAGGGCAGATCCTTGAGGAAGTTGAACGCCACGTTCAGCTCTTTCAGCTTCGGCGCTTTCCACATCTCGAACGGCAGCTCCTGCAGCTTGTTGTTCGACACGTCCAGTATGGCGAGGCTCGGCAACCGGAACAGCACCGCCGGTACCGCCTCCAGCCGGTTGTCCTGTAGGTAGAGCTCCTCCAGCACCGGGCACTGGTACTCGGCCGGCTTGTACGAGCCACGCCGCCTTACGCCGTCGTCCGGTGTGCCCGGCTCCGTCGGTACCGGTGGCAACCGTTCGATTTTGTTCTGCGCCGCGTTCAGGTACCGCAGGCTGCCGAGCGCGAACAGCTCCGCCGGCAGCGTCGTGAGCGTGTTGTGCGAGATGTCGATGCGCGTGAGTGCGGCGAGCGCCAGCTGGTGGCTGTTCGGGTGTGCCCGCAGCTTCCGGTTGCACTGCAGCACCGCCTCGCTCAGCCACGCCATCCGGATCAACCCCAGCCGGCAGGCGTTGCTGTGCCAGTTGATCATCGTGGCCGTGCTCGGGAAGAGCGAGCTGTAGGTGAAGCTGCCGCCGAGCTTGCCCGCGACCGCGTACTCGGCTGCCTCCGGCCCCGCGAACGCGCGCTTGTTGATCTTGTAGTCCGGGTCCGGGTGGGCCTTGATCGCGAGCAGCCGGCAGATGATCGGTTCGTCCGCGTTCTGCACGGCTATGCCGAGCGCGACCGACTGGTCGTCGCGCGCACCGTGCCGCAGTAGCAGCTCCACCATCGGCAGCGACTTCTGGCGCGTTGCCTCCGCGAGCGGCACGTTCGAGAAGCCGTAGATTTCATCCGACGACCTGGCGGACGGAATGAAACGATTAGCAACAGGAAAGGGAAATGGGAAATTTTCCCAAAACACCACCTACTTCGGATCGTTCTGGTCCTCGACGGCACGGGCAATCACGTTCGGGTCCGCACCGTGCTCGAGCAGTATCGTGACGACGTCGAGAAAGCCTCCCCGGACCGCCGCCAGCAGGGCCGTTTCCCGTGCCGCGCCGCACAGTATGTCGAGATCCAGCGGACAGCGCAACCCACCATCCGCACCGTCGCCACCATCGTCACCGTTCGCGCCCGTCTCCCCCGACCGGCCGCTCAAACTCAGTCGCGACATGATCGACTGTATGCCGAACGAGATCTTGCGGCTGGTAGGACTGAGCGGATTGCTGCCAGCGGCGGCAGCACTCAGTTCCGTTTCCTCCGGTTGAGCTGCCGTCGGTACCTGCTCCTGCGACGTTCGGTGACACTTTACGCGCCACTTCAGCAACGTCTCGACCAGCTGAGGATTCCCCAGCAAGCAGCCCACGTACAGAGCCGTTTGGCCAGCGACGTCCTGCGCGTTAGGGTCAAACGCCAGCCGCCATTCGTACTCCCCGTCCGGGCTGCGGTACGTACTGAGCAGTTCCTCCACGTACGGGTGCCTCAGTAGCAGCTCCACCACCGCCACGTGTCCATTGATGCAGGCGGCATGAAACGGGAGCCACCGTTCGACCGTCACCTGCTGCACCAGCTCCGGGAATCGTTCGAGTAGAATGGCCGCCACCGCCGTGTGCCCGTTGTGGACGGCCGTGTACAGCGGCGAGTATTTCGTGACGGCGTGCGCACGACCATCAGCACCCGCATCCAGCAGCTGCTGAACGATACGTTCCGATCCGGCTTGCGCCGCACTGACAAGAGAGAAAGAACGAGATATTGAGGTAAGAAAGGAGCATTGCATTTCGGTGCGGTTCCACTTACACGAAGAGCAGCGTGTTGGCACCACCCGGCGCCATGTTGACGATGATTTCGCGGTCCGCACCGATGCTGTCGAGCAGCAGCTGAACGGCGGCCTCATCCGTTGCGGTGACCGCTTCACGCAGCGCCCGATGCTTCTGGGTGCGAATCTGTTCGCGTGTGTCTGGAAAATTTGAAAATCAGTTGAAAATCAGTATCAGTGGAGTGTCGGACGACCTCGTTCCAAGAAGTCCTGATGAACATATGGCTGGCTCTGGACCTGATAGACACTCTTACTCGAGATCTACTTATCGGAGTCGGAGTTAAATAAATCGTTCATAATTCATCTTTTCGAAGAATGCCTCATACAAACACTACATTCCCAAGGGAAGTATAATAAAAATACTTCAGGCTTCCACTTCCTAGCAATATATATGCGAGACATTTTCGATTGGTATCCAGAATATTCGAAAAAAAAAAGATTGAAAAATTAAAACTCGCCCTAAGTTCAAATATCTAGTTCTGGAGAGTCGTTGAGTTGAGAGCGGAACTTGCTGGCTGCCAGTCGACCAGGTTCAACGTCCAAACATCGATACGTTCCCAGACTCCTGGCCGGGAGCAGCGGCTGCGGCCGCGGAAGCTACCGGTAAGAAAAACCGCAATGCAACCGCAACAGTTCGACAACCGGCAGCCGGTTTACGTCCGTACTCCCATGTCCGGGAGCGCTGTAAACGTGTCAAAAAAACCGGTTGCGAGTGTGCGAACGCGAGTGCGACTCACGTTTGGGATTAAAAAAGGTAAAATATCCGGCTCCGAAATTGTGGCATTTTCTGCATGCCTGTACGGACTGCAATGGCCCGGTGTAAATTGCAACTTTAAGCGCCTGACACACCCCGCCATGCGTGTGCGAATGTCGGCCATAAGGCGGCAGCGTGCACGTGCCGCTCCTCAAGGCGCCTGTTGCGTTTATTGTTGGCTATTTTCACGCGTCTGTGTGTGCGTGGCTTCGCAAACTAGGCACGCTAAAAATACACCTAACCTTTCGATCCTGCTGCAGTTCCTGCCGTACCGGATCGATACTGTTGGAAGGAGGGACGACCAGCAGCGGTCGGCGCGGGTTACCTGGTATTTTCCACGGTTCGATCACCTCGTCCACGAAGTAGTCGCACGCATCGAACGCTTGCTCGGCCCCGGGTTTGGGAACATCGCCAAACTTCCAGGACATGGTCTAAAAAGGTTTGCTCCGGGTCGTATCGGTTATCGGTTCCAGCCGGTTCGGAAGATCGGGTTTTCGGCTCCCTATTTCTTATCACATAAACACACGCGTCACAGCACAGCACTAGATACACCTTCTGGAGTGCGAAAGAAAAATAGTGCGAACAAACCGTCACATTCGGTAACAATCTGTGCAACTGAAACGATCCAACTGGTGGCTGACGATCTAGCCTGCGAGCCAGACTGCACTGACGCGGTGGACACCGCAAACACACCGCGAACAACAACGTCGCCTCGTTCGCCACGATCCGCCTACCGCCCGCCTACCATAACTGGCGGTTTTTATTGGATGCGTTGCGTCTCTCGGTACCTAGCCGTTTTTTTTTGTTGTAAAAATGTTTACACGGAGAGAAAAACGACAAGAACGAAACGCGTCACGCCACCATTGCTGGAGCACAACAAAACACACGATCGAGATAACACGGGATGCGAATCGTGAGGAACGGCGAACAACTAAAAAAAAAAAACCCTGGGCCAGGCCGGAACGGAAAGCCCCAAAAATCGATACCCTGCCAAACGTCGAGGCAGCGGAAATTTACACCGTCTGCCGTGCCGGCGCCGAAGCAGTAGCCGTCTCGCCAGCAGCAGCAGGTTTCACGGTGCGGGACATGCGCATGTCCGGGGCTTACGCTACGAAAGCACGCGGGAAGCCAGACAAGCGGTGAAGAAACGTGTCGAACGTGAGGGAAGCGAGACCGAGAGCGAAAGAGCGCACGGGAAGAATACAGGATATATGTCGAGCCTATCGAAACATCGCCTGCAGCGCCCCTTTGGTGGTGCGCTAGGACATTCGGGAGCACCATTTTGACGTTTCTGCACGCGCGCTGGACGCATCGCGTGTCAAAAGTCGCGTGTACATGATATGAACTGAATGTATCATTTCAATAAATTTTTTGTTGGTTCTTAATTTAAAAAAGTGATGTAAATGTGATCAAATTGCTTTGAAATGATTAACCACTTGAAACAAAACCACAAACAAGTTTTCTACAAATGATGCCAACGTCCTGGAAGCCATGGATATCCTAACCCATATTCGGCGGTCGTGACGAAGATGTCTCAAACTGGGCTACAAAGCCAATCGTATTGTCCCGGAGATACTCGAGGAACGTCGAACTCTATCTCGCGGGACATCTACGCTAGCAATTACGCCGCAAAGTAGGGTTATGTACACAGCAAAAAAAACATAAAACAAAACATGACTAAGAAAACTGTCCTTCATCCATAATACAGCCTGCACCCGTTTTGTAGAACCACTGACCCACTCTGAACTAAGCCTCTGACGTGCTCTTATCGCTTGGATGGAATTAATTAGATGCTCGCGCACCCGGGGCCGTATGTTGCGGTACAGTAGAGAGGAAAGAAGAAAAAAAAACTGCAGCCATCGATAAGCGGCGAGGGAGATAAGCGAACGGCAACTCACCGGCGGCATCCTTCAGCAGCTGCACGCACGCCTCGTGCCCACTCCGTTCGGCGAGATCGAGCGCCGTCAGCCCGTTGCGATCCTTCGCAATGAACGAGGCGCCCGCATCCAGCAGCACCCGAATGTTGCTCACGTGCCCATGCTCGGCACTGAAGTGGAGGGCAGTCTGGGGAGGAGTGAAGAAAAAGTGGAGAGATTAGTTGAGAGGCTCCGTGGCGCAAGAGCCCGCACCGGTGCCTACCTTGTTGTCACACCGGCAGCCGGCGGTGGCGTTTACGTTCGCGCCCGCATTCAGCAGCATCGGCAGGCAGCGGGAGTCGGCGGTGATGGCGGCCGCGTGGATCGGCGCCCTGCCCCACGAGTCCAGGCAGTCGATCAGGTGGGCCTCCTCCTGCAGCAGATCCTCCAGCAGCTCGACGTTGTCCCACAGGGCCGCCTTTAAGATACGAAGTTTGCGGTTATGCAGACGGTTCAGGACGCGCAGCTCGCGTACTTTGCGCTCGAACAGCCCCATCCGGCGGTCGCGCCCGTACTGCGCTAGCCGTACCGAGCGAGGCGAATGACCCGAACCCACCAGCACCAAATACAATTAGCCCGTAATGCCCTGCGCCGCCTTACGCAAAATTCGCGTACCCATCGCCGGCTCAGGTTACCCGCTGGACGGTCTTCTCCGCGCTAATCCGCGGTCCGCTCCGTATGGATCGTAATCCGTCGCGCACTGGAAGCCCGACGAGGCGCTACTGCGGTAGTTATCGATCAAGCGCAAGCGATCACAAACGCTTTCACTCCAGCGGCAAGAAGAAATCGTGCAATAATCAAACCGCATCTTCACAGCCGCAGCCACTCGAACGTAGGGCTTCGCGTGTGAATTCCTTCTTTCGCCGCCGGGCGAAATTAGATTATCCTACCCGCCCGAAACAAAAAAAAAAAACAAAATATATGAACGCATCCTCTTAACCACGGGAAACGATTGAAATCACGCCCCATCAACACGTCCGCCGGCGGCCGACGCTTGTCCGTGAATTACCCCCAATTCCAGCCAATTGGCGCGTGGGGGGGAAAGCGTCCGTGACGCACCGTGCGAAGGTCCCCTTCCGAGAGTTAATTGCCCCTTCCGACCGTGAATACTGCTCTAAAACATCGAAACGAACCGATAGATTCAATTAGGTGCCCCTTTCCTCGGCTTGCTTGATCGACGGTGCGAAGGTTGATGGTTGTTTTGGTTGATTGCGGCGGGGGTTGGGTGGCGGTGGTGGAGTTGTGATTGCTAAAAATATTGTGCCCGAAATAGCAGCCCCGGCACAGGGTCAAGGGTGGCCTGTCTCTTCGCTTTGCAAAAGGCTTTCTTCTTCTTCTGTTCGTGTGTGTGTGTGATTACGCAAAAATCACCTCCCCTCCCCTGCACGGTGAAAGCGCCGGATCGATACCGGAACCGGATGAAACCGTGCACAGGCTTACCTGGTGCAGCAACCTGCCGGGAAACTCTTCACTCTCCGTTGGCGACGGTGTCGGATCGGCCATCTTCAGGCGGGTGTTTTGCGTTTGGCGGCTTTTCTGACGGACCGATATTACATCGGTCGCACTGGTGCGGCACCGCAAGCGTTTCCGGGCACGTGCTCCTTCCGCGACGGGACGACGGAACACGGCATGCGGTAACGCGCGTACGAAGGCGTTCGATTTTGGGCAGACGAAAGCGTAAAAGCGTCCTTGCTCGGATGTGGTTGCTACCTGCTCCGTACCGCGCAGATGCGGATAGGATGCGAGAGTGTTTTCTTCCTTTTACTGTTTTTATTTTACTGCGTTCGTGTGTTA
Source organism: Anopheles punctulatus (assembly GCA_000956255.1). Classification (NCBI taxonomy): domain Eukaryota; kingdom Metazoa; phylum Arthropoda; class Insecta; order Diptera; family Culicidae; genus Anopheles; species Anopheles punctulatus. The sequence goes on along the minus strand of JXXA01003527.1, from coordinate 4,606 downwards.
GTGTGTTGTGTGGCGTGAGTGCAGCACCGGAAACAATTCCTCGGTACGTTTTGATTTGGTTATTTTTTATCCCTCTTTTGTTTCAACGCTCTGGCACACTCAACGATCAAGCGCTACTCCAAAAACATATGCGCATAATCCACCCACACAGACACACGCGAACGCCCACTCAAGCCCACCTGTCTTCTCCCTCCACCTTATTGTCCACTCATTGTTACTCGTCGTTGCAGCTGTTGTGTTCCGCTTTCCCATTTGCGGAGAAATTGCGGACGGTTGAAACTAGGAAATTTTACATCCCACGCCAAGGGGATGCGTCTTGATCGGATGCACTTCACAATACGAACACAGGCGCACCTTTCCGCACACTCCAATCAAACCGTAAAATAATGTTCGCTAACGACACTAAAAACTGCGAATACAACAGAGTGATGGACCCAATGTGGGAGCAAGTTCATATTGTTTTGCTGCCCCCCTGATATACGCATCTACCAGCAACAACAACAAACGTTTGGAAACAACTTTTGACGTTTTGGGCGATGTGACAGCTGTGCGGCGGGTGCTTTTCGAAACGTTTTCGAACTTAATTTCAAACTGTTCGCATTTGACGGTTACGTTTTCGTTTACGCTCGAAATGTACGTTTATTCAACAGGAGTAAGTATTTTATAAAAGAAAACTAAACTTTACTAGCTAATTACACTAAAATCACTATCAGTATAAGTGTTACATTATGATTGCTTTATAAAAATGCTCTACATTTGGCGTTGCGCTGATGGTTCGAATTGGTTACATTTCACTGTGCAGTGATCCATTCGCTCAGGCTAACTACATCGGTTAGGATGGCCGGTATACCATCGCCACAGCCGATGCCCCAGGAAACGATACCGTGCAGCCAGTAGCGCCCATCACGCTCGCACACCAGTGGACTCCCACCGGAACCCTTGCACACGTCCGTTTCGTTGTTTGCGGCGCACATGAAACTTTGGTGTAGCTTAAATTTACGTCCTAATGAGGGAAGCGTTTGCAGCCGAGTCTCGCACTGCTCCCGGTTGACGATCGAAAGCTTGCTATACTGTTGTATGCTTTGCTCGCGGTTGATTTTTGGCGAACCACCCCAGCCCGTTACGTAGCAGGGTGCGTCGGTTGCGATGTCGCTGTCACGCTTTGGGAGACACACAGGTGCGATATTCGCTTGGGTCACATTCAGCGGTTCTGTGAAGAACAACAGGGCAACATCGTTGAAGAGGGCGCCGGAATAATAGCTCGGATGAACGATCACCCTGGCGACTGTTCGTTCTTGGTGCGGCAAACGTTCCTGCGTGTGGCGTCGATCCCAGTCGCCGGCGTGAATGACGAATCGATTCGGATGCAACCGATTGCTACAGGGGAAAGATAGAGATATGATTAGGGCTTTGGGCATATGGAAGATGATCTCCGGTACGCACTTGGAAACGCAATGGGCAGCGGTAACGACTACAGTGCTGTTGAGCAACGCTCCTCCGCAGTGGTATACGAATGACCCATTCCGGATCAGCTGATACACTGCCACCGTCCAGGGAAATTCGCCGAAACCGACGGTGCCGGATTGTGGCAAGCTTACGCGATCCTCGTTGTCGTCGTCCTGGAAGAATATTCTACTGCTTGCCGAGTGTTGCCGACGGCCGCAATCGCTGCCTCTGTTAGGGAACGTTGCTGGTCGTATGTCCATAACCTGCTGCGACTCTGTCGTGGACGGCTTGTCTAACGCTAGAGAATTGCTATCAATCGGATTAAACGTATCCGGTAGGCTATGACTGAGCAAAAGATTAGAAAGCTCCAGCAGTATGTTCGGATCGTGCGTTGTTTCATTTGGTGGAAGCGGTTGGTATGGTATTGCGACCGGTAATCCGAGTGGAGCCGGATCGGAATCGAAAATTAAACTATCGACCGGTTCCAGCTTCGTGGAAGAAATACTACTGGTGCGGATGGTTGTGGTTGGGATGTCCGTTGTGGTTGTCGTTGTCTCGCCGGGGGATATAATATGCAATCGACGGCAGCATATACTATCAGCACCGCACAATCCATCACTGTGAAACGTGAAATCAATCATAATTTGATATCAATATTAGCCGTTTTGTAAATGCAACGAAAAACAAATCATTTGAGTTCGAAATGTCACAACTGGTATAATCGTAGGGCTTTGTGAATCCACCAATGCGGAGCAACGCAATGACAGTAGCTGTCAACACACGCGCTCTCTTACGTCATGCATACCGCACTCGATTCGCGAACACGGTTTCCCACGAAAAGGTGGTGTATGGCGTAAGACGATGCAGTCACAGTGAAAAAACGCTGCAAGTACATCGTTTTCAAGGGCAGAAACGCGAGCAGAAGCCAGTTAATCGAACGATCTTCCCACGAGAATTCGGCACTGACAGCTTCAACCACGGCAAAATGGTAATAATTGTGTTTATTCCTGCAGCGAGACGGCGCTCGTCACTGGAGCGATGCTAAACGTCCCGTGTTGAACCTTGACCATTGTGACACAATTGCCTACAGTATAGCATCATCTGGTTTTGTTTCAGCTACAGCTATACGCCACTGGCCGTATAGTGCCGTTTCTACTCTCCTCCAAGGCGCACCAGGCGATACCATGCTCGCTGGTGAGTGAAATCGTAGTTTTAAAAGCTGTCCACTGCCTACTAAGATTGATCCATGTTTTCCTCTCATGCAGCGCTTCTACTCCGGCCGCCGACCCGGCTTTTTCAGCCAAGTAATCGACAATATTAAGGCGGAGATGGAGAAGAACAAGGAGATGAAGGAGAACCTGAAAAAGTTCCGCGAGGAGGCACAAAAGCTCGAACAGTCGGACGCGCTCAAAGCGGCCCGGCAGAAGTTTAACACCGTCGAGTCGGAGGCATCCAAGAGCAGCGAGGTGCTGAAGGAGAACCTGGACAAAATCCGCGGCCGCATGACGGAGGCACTGGACGAAGCGGCCAAGACGGATCTGGCGCGGAAGGCGGGCCAGCTCGGTGAGGAGTTGAGCAAGACGGCACGGGGCGTCGGCGAAACGTTGGCCGAAAAGGGTCAGGTAATCGGCCAGTCCGGTGCGTTCCGTGGCATCAGCGAAACGGCGAAGGTGGTGCGGCAAGAGATGGACAATCAGGGCATTGAGGCGCGCGTGTACCGCAGCCCGGAGAAGCTGCGGAAGCGCGTCGAGGTGTCGATGGCGGCCGACGCGTCCCGGGTGGTGGAACCGAACGCGGACGCGACCGGCGTCGAGCTGCACAAGGACAGCAAGTTCTACCAGTCGTGGGAGGACTTCAAGAACAACAACCAGTACGTGAACAAGGTGCTGACGTGGAAGATGAAGTACGACGAGTCGGAAAACCCGATGATCCGCGCGTCGCGCCTGCTGACGGACAAGGTGAGCGACATCATGGGTAACCTCTTCTCGAAGACGGAGCTGTCCGAGACGCTGACCGAGATCTGCAAGATCGATCCGAGCTTCGACCAGAAGCAGTTCCTGCGCGACTGCGAGAACGACATCATCCCGAACGTGCTGGAGTCGATCGTGCGGGGCGAGCTGGACATCCTCCGCGATTGGTGCTTCGAGAGCACGTACAACATCATCGCGACGCCGATCTCGCAAGCGCAGAAGGCCGGCTACCGGCTCGACTCGAAGATACTCGACATCGAGAACGTCGATCTCGCGATGGGCAAGGTGATGGAGCAGGGCCCGGTGCTGATCATCACCTTCCAGACGCAGCAGATCATGTGCGTGCGGGACGGCAAGGGTGCGGTGATCGAGGGCGACCCGGAGAAGGTGATGCGCTGCCACCACGTGTGGGTACTGTGCCGTGACCCGAACGAGCTCAATCCGAAGGCCGCCTGGCGGTTAATGGAGATGTCGGCGAACAGCACGGAACAGTTCGTGTAAGGGGGAGCCCCGTCCACAACGGAGCCCATACCAGTGTGTCGCACCGCGGGCGAATGCGTGTGTTTGTGTGTGCGTGCGTTTGAGGAAAAAGGATGCGAACACGGGCAAACAAAACCGGAAATGCGACGGATGTTCCTTTCTCAGCTGTGATCGCATCGTTCCGTGTTCGTGTCCTTGAGCGAGTGGGTCAGGTTGAATGCGAACGGCATGCGGCATCTAGTGTTTGAGTGTTACTGTGTATGTGTGTGTGTGCGTGCGTGCGTGAGTGAGAGTGCGTGTGTTTGGTTCGGTCGCTTTACCGGAATTCGGTCGGAAGTTGTACACATGAGGAACCGATCCGAAAGAGAAAAAAAAACCGCATGAAGTGACCAACGAGATCAATAGGCAATAAAAGAATTTTGAGCTGGATGAAGGATCGCTGTCCTGCGTCCGGAACCTTATCCAGCCCGTGTACAGATGCAAACCACCCGTTGCTGTTTCTTCCTTGCGCTTACATCCAGAAATCCCCCGGTTCTACTATCAAACAGCAAAAAAAAAAACCATGGCTTCTACGAAACCTACCGCAGCATCTATCAACTGAGCAGCAAATAAGCGTCATTGCACGTAATCAATCCCAACGATCAGTTCAAACCAACTCAAACGTCACGCCTGGTTTCCCCCCCCCCTGGCTTTCTTTGACTTGATTGCAC
>JXXA01003525.1:0-14878 GCA_000956255.1 Anopheles punctulatus | reverse complement strand
CAGGACACACTAAGTTCAAGTGCAATTATTCCAAGATCACTAATGGAATTGCACATTGGTCACGAATGGGTGATTTGCAGGCCTGTTCCCGGGGATGTGGTACTGAATTGTTTGATAAATCATTGTCTCCATTCCTATGTCAAGGGTACCGTCGGTTCCTGTCCGCCCAAGCAATCCAACTGTGTCGTCCGGCGTGCTCGTTTGGATCATTGCCAAAACTTCCGCCGAAGAAACACACGTGAGCCAATCGATCGATCGATTATTATTGCTCGTTTGTGTTGGGGAAGCTTCGGGGATGGAAGAAATTTGTCCGAAGAAATTCCGGCAACCGTTTGAATGTCCTGTGAGACTGTACCGTCTGTCGATGGTGGTGGTGCTTATGGTAGCTTCCCCGATGAAGTATGTCCGGATGTAGCCATTTATCAGCATTGAACCGTAGCAAATAATCCGCTCGAGTACGCGTACGTGTTTGTGTCTGCGGAAGAAGCCTCCCCCACGCTGTTTGGAGGCGCTCGGCGATGCTTATAGTGAGGGATTTGTTTAACGATACACCTCGCGCATATCAGACATAATATTGAGACCCGGAGTTTCTCCCCTGAGAGGTAGAGCGGATTGTATGGGCAGATGTTTGCTTTTTCGCCATGTTTTACTGTTCTGTGCAGAGGAGGGGCAGGTTATCTTCATCATCATCATTATCATGATGCTCGTCGACACCGGCGATTTTGCATGATTCACGTCAATTATTTAACCTTAGCTCGCTCCGTAGAGTCGGATGGTTGAAAAATACGTATGTGAGGAGAGAAAAAACAACCTGATACCTTCGCCTTAAAGATACACGTGGAGCGTGCTCTCTTACACTGACGAACGAACCTCCTTTCGGGTACTCTGCATAAGATTTTCCAGCGCCGCCGTGCTAGTTGGTAGAAACTTCTAGCTGCAGGCGATTATTCGCATGACTAGGCTGATAAAGACTGACTGTCATGTCGGTCTGGTAGCTGAAGGTTGTACATGATCCACCTACGGAGCCTGGAATGATTTGTCACGGAGGATGGTGCACTGGAGTGTTTTGTTCGGCACGGTTATCAACTCCAGGTGAATACAATCGATCGATGTTTAACTACCTTAGAGCTTATTGTTTACCAATCCATAGAAAAACTTCACCATTCGTGTGCTTGTATCCCTGAGGGTAAATCCGCCTCTGAAACCTAGCAAAAAATAACACGAAATGCTTTCATGCATCACAAATAATGGGCGTTTTTTTAGACGATACTATCACCTGATCAAGCCACATGAACGAACGCGAGTGTTTCAAGGAAATGTGCGATGCTTTTGTTTCTGATCTCGCAGATGAAGGTGTTGTACGCTGCGGAGTCAAAAAGATAGCACGCAGACCCTGCTAGTTCGGGCCCAATTCCAGCGGCTCTCGAGTAAATGATGATTGATGCGAGGATAGGTACTGTCCGCCGTGTAGTTGCGGTGAAAGGTAAACAATGGATGGATGAGCGGATCGATGTTGCTGCTTCTGCTGCTGATGCTGCTGTTGCTGCTCTTAATGGTGGATAATTTTTCTCCATTTCTTCATCTACCCCAGCACGACCGAGGATGGCCTTTTGTCGGAATAATTCATAGCCTTACGCGCGGGTTCCTGCGTGTATGCAACGGAAACGCTCGGTTTGTGTGTGTGTGTGTGTGTGCTTGTATGCATACGAAAGAAGGATGTGCCTGGCGATGAGTTATGGTCATGAATGCAAAGCACACGGCGGATGATGGATGCCGAGATGATGCTCTCACTAATGGTGATAAGGGCTCAACAAGTGTTGCAATGCAATGCTAAATATTTACCCTACGGATTGGGCCGTGCCGGTATATCATGTGGGTGGGGTGAAGTCTATTGATTTCTTTTTGTATGTAGACTGACTGATAAATGGGTTCAGTAATTGGTTTCTGAATACTGTGGAAGGCTGTGTGCTTGTTACAAATTTTATGTTTTCCTACTGCATCATGAGAAACATGTGTGATATGTGTTTACTGAAGACTGAAAATTGTTTGAAAAGGTTGTTAAGTTAGCTATACTTGAAATCAAATAAGAATAGAGACAAGTGAACTCGAAACCAATTTGTTATTAAATCAACATTTCAATGATTATTAGTAATTCATCATAAACGTAAGTAACTTGCCACATAGTGTTGCTAATAGAGAACGTGCTTCGAACCATTTACTAATCCATGTTTTTTTTGTCGATTGCCCTTGGAGGAATAAAAATGCCGGGTATGAATTATGTTTCATAAATCTTCGTGTAAAATCACCCGTTCTGCTGCAACGTTAACATATTCTTATTTTGTGGCATGGTAGTCGAACATGTTGCACGTTTGTTGGAAACAAATAAATAAAAATAAACTAACATTACTTACTCGGCATGACAGACACGGGCCACTTTTGCTCAGCAGGCTCTCGCCTGTCGCATGCTTGTTTGATCGAATTTCTCATTTTCCTCCCGCGAAACTTCATGCACTTTGCTCCATCACGCCTGGGGAGCGTGGTGAGTGTGAGATGGATGAAGGTTTTGGTTTATTTATTATTTTCCTTACCACAACAACATTTTCCCATTTGCTTCCGTTGTGTGGCTCGATGGTAGGTGTGGTAATATTGCTGCAACTACAACTAAGAAGCGTGGCCGATCGTGTTTGTTTCACAGCTGCACGATTTCCGATTTATGTGCTCGGAAGCGGGAAAGTTTGATGTTTGTAGAATTGCTCGATGGAAAATTCGGTTCCGTCCGCACGCACACATGAACTCTAATCATGGTAGCTATGTGGTGAGTGTTCCTTGCGACATTCCGACGCTTGGTGGGTGGCCAAATTATGCCAATGGAGGCGATTTTCTGTTTGAAAACTTGCGATGATTTTGTAAAAGTATATCCTATGTTTTGTACGGCCTAAATTTTCTACACGAAAGTCAGAAAAGCGTTTCCGAATTTAGTTCAACCCGATAAATAACTCTACCAATACAAACAGAAAGAACAGCATGTGCATAAAACTAACTCGTGGGCCGAAAAAGTTCATCCGGTTTGATGTGTTTGTCAAAGGCAAGAAATCAAACTGGGAACGTATCCAATTTCAAACCGTACTCTACATCCGCCATTCCACCACACACCACCTGAACGGTTCGGAACGAACTGAGGGGACAGTTTATTTTTCCGGAACACACCATCGTCGGCGCGTGGGGAAGTCGATTGGGAAATTCGACGGGCACGGTTCCGAAAGACGCAAAAACAGACGGGCAGATAATTCTGGTTGTTTTTTTCCTCTACTTCTTTCAAAAGAATTCCAAATATGCTTCAAAAGCCCGGATTGGCAGCCGGTAAGATAATTTGTCGATCGGTATTGCATTTCTTGCACCACTGGGTTCGTAATTCTTGGCTAGTGGATGTTTGTATGCGTGCAGGGAGAGATTTGGAAAGCAACGGAATGTTTGTTTTTCCCAAACCGACACAAACAGTGGCCAAAACGACGCTGTTGGGTCTAAAGCTAGATCAGGGGTTGGCAAGTTTTCCAAAACATAGTTCAGAACACAGCATATATTTCAATTACAATTATTCCAATTCCAATACAATTTGGTTTTCGGCAATTTAATCCTCAAAGAAAAAGTTCAAATGATAATAGATTATTCATTGGGTGATGTAAAAACGATTGTAAAATATAAAGAGAGAATCGTTTAATGTATAGAGATTTATTTAAATTTTGATTGATTTTTAGTTGAATAACATATTTTTATTTTTAACATAACACTACATTGCTTAAGAAAAGGTTAAAAATAAGCAAAAAAAACAATAATTGATTTGTTTTTTTTTAAACAGTCTAGAGCTTTATTGCAATATGCCATAATTTCAAAAGCCTTTCATTTCATTTGCTTGGATCTATTTTTGAATTATTCAAAAAGCTGTACCAACCAGCTAGTAAAAATGGCATATATGTTTAAAATATCTAAGAAAAAATCCTGGCATGAGAGATAAAATAAGTCAGCGGACACAGTTTTGTCAACCCCTGCGTCAGATTATATTCCTGATTGGGGTTGGAAGAATGAGACGAATGGGACAGTTTGAGAGATTTATTGCGGAGTGATTGATCTTAATAGATTTATGGTCGGATAGTTTAGCTTGATTTAGTGTCCATCGAAGGTTGATTTCGGCGGTAGAGCCACTTTTTACACACTACCGATTTTTGTTGCTGCTTCTTTTAGTAACTTCATTTGTCACAACCGATGCGCATACGAATTGGTGCGATAAATTGCGATGGCTATTTAGTGGATTGGCCAGTGGTGTCGACTGTCTGTGTTTGTGGCGAAGGGGACAGCCCGGTGGCTCGGCGGGCAATTAACCCAATTTTTCGTCTAAAGCGACAGTGATTGGAAATATAGTGCAGACAGGGTTTGCATCGTTGCTGCTCGGGAAACACCGCAGAGCGGAAAGGAATCCGCAAATTCATAGTGTTGAACGCGCTCGACAAATCATTCAGTGTATATTTCATACTGACACTTCATTGAGACCAAGCTAGATAAGACCACGTAGCTCAACCTATCTGGCGAAAAATGCTCTTGTTGGCAGTAGAAATTTCATTAATTCAAAAGACGCCGGATCACCATGGGTTCTTTCACGTTTTGTGGATCGAACCCTATGAGAGATTTAATTTCTACGCTAGCACAAACATCTAGAAATAGAAAACCCCGTCATTCGCATTGAAACCGAAAAAAAATACTTGAAATAACCGTATTGTCTTTCACGACTGTGTGACGAAAAAATGTGTGCTTTTTTCGAAGCACATATACACATTTCGATTGTGCTTGAGTGATAGTGTTGCAGTGTTCGTGATGTTCCACTAACACGTCAATAGGAAATTTCCATTTCGCTTTTACCGATACTCAGCTGCAGATTATCCGAGTAATTCTTATGTGCATCTTCTATTTTTTTTGGTCTCGGTCTTATGTTGTACGATGTGATACCAATGGAGCGTGATTAGATGAGCTGTTAGGACATTCGTTGCAACTTCCGAGCCGGTTTTTTCCTTGCACTCTTACTTGCGCACGCTAGTTTGTTTGACCGAACGGACACGAATGAAAAAACGATTCACTAGTTATCTTCGTTTCCGTTGAGATGAGACACACTTTCGTTCTTTATGTGATTTCAAGGAAAAGTGGTGTGAGAGGTAGTTGCTAGAGAATTGCATTTAAAAATACTAAGTTGTCAGTGGAAACCAAAATAACGTAAAATAAAAAAAAAAATTTATGCAATGATTTGCTGGAAAATTTAGTTATGTCACTGTTTCTGATACTGCTGTTGAGCTTTGTTGTGTGACAAGTATTTATATATCTCTTTTTTTCGTTTCAGGTAATGCCATCTGGATGTCTTAACTGCCTTATCAATAATAAATATGATAAAACTGATCCATTTAAAATTATTCAATATAAGTTGGCAAAACAATTTATGGTATGAAATCGAAAAACTGGTGCTTCTACGACTTTTAAATTCACATCGCAACATTCATGTCTGACAGCATAGATCATATGCGGTAAGAACAATATTCGTTTTATAATATTCGTTCATCATAATATTCGTTTTTTGGTGAAAACAGTTTTCATATTACTCGTTATGCAGATGAGCTGATAACATACAATGAACAGTCGAGGCTCAAAGAGGTGTTTATTGGTCCAAGGTTCGAACAAAAAGAGAGCGATCATTGTTTTTATCACTCCGATCTGACACAATTGCGCCCACAGTCACTGACTAGTGGTGTCTGTTTAGATGGTGTCGTCTAGATCTGTAGTATGATCAGATGGTGTAATCAAGGTATACTTGTAACTATACATAAGCTTTATTACTTTAAAATTTTTAGCTGAATCGCGGTCTTCGCGGATATTTGCCATGCAAAAACAATCGAGCAAGGCAAGATGAATCAAAGAAAACATTGAAGAAAAACCTTCTCAGCGCCTCAAGAATAATATGCCATGGAAGATTCTCAAGTTTCAGTTTTTCTTACTCACAGCACGTTTTAAAGACCGTGCTTGGTTCTAGCTATGTACAGTGCGATGGGTAATACAATTTTACTAATTCTCCAGCGCTATGATAAATTACATTGACGGCAGAGGCGAATGTTGTCTGTGTTGGTGGGTCTTTTGCTGAGTCCGTCGTGTCCCGCACTGAATGTTTTTATCGCTCTTCCTAGGACAAAGTAATCCCGTTCATGGAAGTATTGCATTGTAGCAAAAGTACAAATTTGAAATTCCATCTGCATCGTCTCGGCCCAACGCAGTGCGCTCCAGGATGTGATGGACAGAATGACTCCGTTTACTGCCATCGAGAGGCAGCAGTGATGCTTGTTTCGAATTACACAATCGCGAATGCACAGAGCGAACCACGGTAGCACGAGAGTTTGTAATTTTTGCTCGTTGTGATTTCTTACTTGCTCCTGGCTACATCATCAGCTTGTGTTTTGCTCCGTTTTAGCTCGGTGCCGCCGTTAGTTGACTTTCTTGAAAGGAATCTAATTACGGCAAAAGGTTCCGGCAGCATATTGGATAGTAGTCTGTGAATGTAAATGAAATACCATCCGGTGGCTGTAAGAATGCTTCCGCTGAATGCAACGTTAAGTTAGCGTAGGGCAAGTTGCACGCGCAGCAAAGACGCGTCAAAAGTGAGAAAAACTTGCTCGAACAATCCTGTATATTTGATTTGGACAACTTTTGGATTTACCGAGTTGTAGAAATTTATCTTCAGAATTTAAAATCGGACAGGGATTTAAAAAGTACTATGTAAGTTTAACGTTATCTGAATTTTAGATTTTCAGCTTTAACAGAACATAAGTAAATTAGTTTATTAAAAATTGTTTTCATTGTTCCGGTAACATACCGAAATATAAACGTACTTAAATTTGCAAATGAATTCAATTTTAAATTGTATGCCATTACAGCTTATACAGAAACTGTCCAATACTCTTAGAATTTTGGTTTTGATGATTTAGTTTAATTTTCATACAAACATTCGTAAAAAAAGACTAGTGGTATTAGTCGAAGAAGATTGAAGTTATTTTTAATGAACTTTAATTGTAGTTCATAAAAAGAAAATGCTTTAAATCTTTCCCTCTGAATTGAAAATAATGCCTGTTGTATAAAATCAAGCTTTATTGTGAATGAAATGGGAAAATTGATAATGTAACATTGACATATGTTATACTTTAGGTTCGATTACAGAACGGCACAAAAAATCGTCATCGTCGTTCTCTTCGATTCACACCTTGAAGGTGTCGGACATCAAATTAACTGCAATATTTTTCATGGTGCCATAGCTTGACACCTCACACTTGCTTGCTATATTCAACGCTAGAATGCAGCACGATTTTCCTCCTCGCTGGTTTGTTAACGGCTTCCGGACACAAACAAACACACACACACACTTTAGTAGCTACTTTAGTGATTCTCGCTTACTTTAGTGATCCCATTTATCTTACTTTCTTCCTGCGCGGAAAACAAAGTGTCCTGCTGCTTTCGGCGAAGTTGCCGTGTTGGCATTGTTCCTCGCATGAAGCTATTTAAAATTCCCCCAGCGGTTCGGTACCGAGTGGAGTGGTGTAGGATAAAACAATGAAGCTACACACAGTGGTTACAATTTTTTTTTCTATCCAAAGTGTACGGGTGTGGCGTGTCCCATAGCGGGATGGCGGGAAGTGTTAGTAGCGCGAAACCCTGTTGCTAAACCGAAGAAACGTGCGGTTTGGCCTGTTTCCGGTATTTCCAGATCTGTTGATAGTTTTACGTTTGGCGCTTTCCAGTGTAAGGCGGCTAGCGATTCAGGGCTGTCGTATGTATCACTTATGTTGGGGATTCCAATTCTCGGAAGAGGTGATTACTATTTGTTTCATTTCATCATCCAACGTGGATGTGGGGAACGCCGAACAGTGGGAACATTTGGTTGATACGAGTGTGGGTGGCGATATTACTTTTACCGCTCCAGGAAAAGTCCATCTTGGCCAAACTGGGTTTGGCGCAACGGAAAACGTATTTCCCTCGGCAGCAGCCTTCCCTGTTTCAACTCCAGGATCCTTTGCTTCGGTCCTATTTTCACTTCCACCCGGCAAATGATGCACCGGAAATGAAACGGAAGCCGGAATTGGGTAACGGGAGTGAAATTGATGGAACCGTTGAAGCTCTTTTTTCCTAAAGTCTATGTGGTAGCGTGGAGTTTTGTTGCTTTTTGATGCTACTTACACGCTGCTCCACATCATGAATATTTGAAGGCACTTTAAAGTATCACTCTCTCTCTCTGCCATCCCTCGTACCCTTGCCATCAGATATTGGGTTAGTATCCACTTGAACAGATGGTTCTTTGCGTCACCCAAAAAACGGTCATCAAAATGCGGGTAGCCGAGTCCTTTAGTTGAGAGGAAAAAGAAGAGCTTTGAAGTGTATGGGTGTGTATTTTCTTTCTTTCGTAGAGCTTTATAATGTTACAGCATGGATGGCTCTTTTCCACTCTGGCAGCGTTTAAGGTATTAGGTTGGTTTTATGTTTAAGGATTTAAATTACAAAACTGGCAGGAAATGTGTTGTGGATGATGTTGGTGTTGAGATTTGTTTAAATTTAGTTAGGGATAGGGCAATACTAGTTACATTCAGGATTTGTAACGTAGAAGAGAAACGGAAATACTCAAGGGGTATATTAAATATTCATGAAACGGTGTGTAAGCTGGATGATCAGGAATGACGTTATGAATAAACAATAGTAAAACTTCACTTTAAATTACTTGTCACCAATCTCATTTGTTTAGGTGGCAGGTACTACAAATGCTTTGCGTGATAGGAAGGCCATTATAAAAATTATGCGTGAGACTATAGAGTAGAACTTTCTTAAATATAGCACATCTTATGCGTGTTATATGATATATTCGTAATTAATTTATCATTAGTTGTCTTACAAGCATGATAAGGTATACACAGCCGAACAGACACTGAAATAATAATATCAATCACACGCTAGCATTCAGGTCGTAACGAGCTCGAAACTCGAAAGTAAAAGTGGTTTTTTACTGCATTACAGGGAAAAAATGAACTCAACCTGTCAAACTGTTGTTCGGTAAATCAGTACAGCCCAGTGACAGATTCCATTCGCAGCCAATCGAAAGGTGACCCACAAATTGTTTCAAAAGCGCAGTAAGAAGGCGCAGCTTGAATTCGTCCGTCGCTGAGGAAGCGTCCCTCGGGTACGGGGTGGCCACTTGTCGAAACTTGATATCTTCTTGACAGCTCCAATGCCACGGTGAATATTGATTATTATCGTTTCAACAAGGGATTAGCTGCCGTTGCCGTCACCGTATAGAGTATAGAGGATAAATATAAAAAAATCACTCTTAAAACGCACTCAGCAAGCATCGGATGAATGTGGGAATGTGGATTGTTTGGGACAAAGCGGGTGGGTGAGAAAATAGATTAAGTGAGCGACGCGTCACTTTCGTCGGTAAAGCTCAGTGGATAAACCATTGGATAACATGGATAAGCCGTTGATGGTGATTTGCTCTTCGATGCAACACTTGCAACATGAGATATGCGAGTAATGCGGTGCCTGTCGAAAGCGAACCAATGAAAGCCGTTTGTAAGCAGGTGTTGTGGTAGAATACAGCGAATGTGTTTTTTCGAGCTTCATGGCTTTACTATTCTTGACCTTGCTTTTCAATTGTTTATGGATGGAAGTTGAGAGCGCGATTTTGAATGCAAATATTTTAATCGTTTTAAACAACGAAAATTTTCCCTTTTGTAATTTTTTTGATACGCGCTTCTATTGTAACCACAATTAATTTCGATGCACTTAATAATTTAATTAAAATCCTTCATTTCAACTTATTTTAGGGGATTTTACATTACAATTCTATGCTAAGTGACTAACCCTAAATGAAACCCTACACACTGAGAGAAATTACGGTTCCATCCGCGCATTTTCCAATTAGTACTCCCAGCGTGGACCAATCGTAATGTTTAAATCCAGTAATTAAATGACGCCCATCAAAACCCATAATCCATGCTCATCAATTAAACATCTGTACCGCCCGAGCGACCCCAACGAGGCGATGTTCAACGTGCGACGGTTGCACACGACACGATGTGCGCCTGCAATACCACTTGACATCACTTAATTATTGATTATGTAGCAATGCGTGTACAGCGGCTTTGCGGGAAAGGTCACAGTGAAGATCGCTCCCGCTTTTGCACATGCGAGGCGCACGCATCGGGTCACTATTTGCGGAGAAAGGATTGGTATAATTGCAATTTCATTTCACCATGGCAATGCTGCCCTTGGAACGGTTGGTAACGCTACTACTACTGCTGCCCACGATAACGTACTTGCAGCCCTAAACGGGCCTCTTTGCATTTGAACTGACCGCATGACTGCACGAATGATGATGCGCATCGCGATGACCTCCGATGCAGTGCAGGCGGTGACTCTCGGGTATTCCACCTCACTCCCCTTTCGATCGAATGTAGTTCCAACCCTCCAGAACATCATTATGCGTCAGTGCACACGGAACCGGAAATCTATCGGAAACATATCGGGCATCGTTCATCCAACGTCCAGGGACGACACGGGCTGGCGTTTTACAAGCCGTTGAATCCGACCGTAATTAGACGACGAATCAACATCCTGAAACGTAGCAAACGGCAATCGTTTCTCCTCCACCGGCCGCGCAGATGGAAAGGGTGTTGCGTTTTGCTAGTGTTTTGACGTCATCGAACTGGGTCCATCGTTATTACTGTAGAGTACCTTTGGTAGCAGTCTGCAAACAGCATTTGATGCATCACGGTAAATATTGACCAACGCAACTTTGGGCTTCACTCGGTCCTGTTGCACTCATATTAGGTTTTGTGGGTTCGTTTGTTGAGATCAAGCGGTTCACCTACGATGTGACCCTAGAACGTGGATGTCTTTCCTCTTGTTGAGCTATTAACTTTCGTTTGCCTTTGTCCATTGCTAGTTAAGGTTAATACATTAAAGTGTAATGATTTCTTGTTCAATGGGTTTTTAAAAGTTAAAGGTTTTCGAGAATGTATTGATTTTCTTATTGGCAAATGATCGAAAATTATAAAATTTTGTAGATGATATCTAGTAACATAACTTTAGCTGTAAATGTACCACGAAAAAAATGGTTGTTTCATGTATTTTCTATTTGCATGCTTTTATTGAGTATGTGCTTATACTGGATACAATTCAATAAAACACGGATTTTCCTACTTGTCACAATTTTCAAACTAAACAAATCGTATCATTAAAATTGAATGTGCAAAAAAGAAGAATGTATAAATAATATGCTAAAATTCATCCCTCCGTCATGGCTGTGGCCATAGTTAATTCAATAATTCAATTCAAATAATCATACAAAATCGTTTATCCTACAATCAAAATCGAATTATATTCATAAACGGAATGGTTAAATAGAAAGAAGCACAACCGATCCGGCAGAGCTTTCATCGAGCATAGATATGATCGATTGATTTCGATTCGTAATGACTTCCTGACAGTCACCACAGCTGCAAAATTAGGCCACGCACACCTACCCTAGGAACCTCGCTTACCTAATGAAATCGAATTGGTGCTATCGTAAAATTTTATGGTCTGACACGACGCCGCAGTCGATCGATAGCACGGGCATCACCGAATCGTTTTTGGCGATTTGGTCTGCGTAAATTTGGCGGATGAAAGCGCACGTATCAGCGAACGGTGTGGTGCCTCCAGGCAATCACTTTCCCATTACGCGACGGCACTTGGCGTACTTCCGCGTGGTTAGATTTATTTTATTTTCTCATTTTACGTGCCTGCCTGGTTTCCTGCTTCCTTGAGGCTGCCACAAAATCCCGGGATTTCCTAGCCGTGTTTTTTTTTGTTTGCTTTCGAGTGAGTATGTTCCCGAGACCTGGGAAAACGTAATTATGGGCGGAAATTGAAAATTTCACTTCAGTCAATTTTTCCACCTGCCCGGATCGCCTGGGTAAACGTCCCATCCCACTGACCGGTGCCCGCTGCAACCCGGGATGGCGGTACAATAGGAAATCAGCATCCTTTTCCCGGATGAGAAGTAATTCGAAACATTCGATCAGCTGCGCACTTGTCGGCTGGGCTGCTCTAAAAGCGCTCTTTAGCAGAACAACCGCCATTGAAAGCGTCCCACTGATGGCAAGCTCACAATTTGCAATTAATTTCGCCATCAAAATGTGATAGCGACTAATTGAATTAAGTCGTCAACGGCTGCGTCGCCGCCCCGGCCAGCTACAGGACACACAGCAGAGCTGGTATGGTGTCGGGACACTTTTCGGCAAAGTTGCGCACCGTTGCTGTTCTGTTTTCCCGTCGATTCTACCTTTTGCGATCGGGTCTGGTAAATCGAGGGGAAAGGAGAGAGCAGAGGTACTTGTAGGTATGATTTCCTTGGCTCGTACCGGAGCTAAAGTTAATTAGTGTCGTTTAAACAGCATTTTAATGAGCTGAAGAAATTGACACGCCTCACCGGCACTGTTGTGGATGTCTCCGGGCCGTGGAAAAGGTTGTTGGGGAACGGGATTCCTTGGGATTCGACGCAGTGCAGATGCGCAAGAGGCAAAACCCTTCCCCAGGGAAAGGACTATTGTGAAGAGGTTTCACATCGCCTAGTTAATGTCTTTGATAGCTAGTTTAGTGGAGTATTCTCACATAATGGTACTGCGTGTGTCAATAATAGCGATCCATAATGTTTTCAAATGGCAGGGATGGCAGTAAAATTGAGGACTAAAATGCTATTTCTGTTATAATCATGTAAACAAACGATTAGGCTGTAGCTCGTTTGTAGAAGAAAACCTTTTTACAGTGCCTGTATTGGGACAACTTATTGAACATATTTTTTTACTATAATTTGACACAATCAAATTGTGTACAAGATGGTTCCATTCTTTTAAGTCTGAAATAGAGATTGGTTCAACAACATTGTCAGAATCAGTATTATTTCTTTCTTTTTCATATAAAATTAAAGGAAAAGCATCATTTGTAGTAAAATCGTTTTTCAATGAATCTCAAATGTGATAGGGTTGGCCGCGAACGATCCATCGACGTTAAACGAAAAAATTAACAGGGTTAAAGATTCTTGAGTGCATGGTAAAAAAATCACGTGAATTGTCTCTTGTGCTGTTTTCTGTGTGCTGCGTGAAAGCTTTCTGTTAATATGTTGTGCAATGTCATGCTGTTAGAGAATAATATCATTCCTTTGCGATAACTTTGAGCTGAAATAAAACATTTGATTGCCCCAACCCATTCCCTTTAGATAAGCGCTCCTTAAGTGAAGATGACACATTATCTCATCTTGCTTAATATCTGCAAAGTCAACAATAGATACTTGACACAGGCCCGAAGCTCATACGGCACCTGGAGCAATATTAAAAGTGTCTTCTTACATCGCGCACCAGTCCACATGGAACTGGTGGAGGGTCAATTTGCCGAGATAACCAATTCCAAAACTGGATCCAACGCGCCTCCGGCACTCAAAGTACTGGACCGTGAAGTGTGCGGCCACTTTCGGCCGACAATCCATTCCATATATCGCTACAAATGACACCTTACGTGCCATGCGGTAGGGCGGTATTAAGAGGACAGCGGTATTTTTTAATATTTTTTCTTCACCTTCATCTCGCATTCGCCGCTGAAAGCTGCGTGCAAAAGCCGAACGAAATATAAAGAAAGTCAACACTTCTCACAATCGCTTAAAAACAATGTTCAAGTTGGCGGCGTTAATGTGTCGTGCAAAGTGGCGTAATCGCTTCTAAGCCGTCCAAGTTGGGCAAACTGGTCAAACGGTAAGGTCACTGTGGTGCTAAAAATCGCACCAAAAGAAACCGCTCAAATCCATGATGGGGAGGATACGCAACAAAAAAACAGATCTGAACACCCGGCGAAATAATAACAATTTGTGAGAGACGATGATAAAATTAAGATGTCATCTTATGAAGCGCTATTAATGAACTGGAACGAACCAGAAAGGCTGCAAAAAACAGCTGTTTTTTCGATTATCAGTGGCGAAAAGAAAGCAACTGCGGTAGGAAGCATATGCAAAAATGGCTGGATAATGTGGAACAAGTTTTTGCATCTTGAGTGGATTAGTCGCTTGTGGAAGTCGTTCCACGTCGATAAAGGCGTATGAATTTGCTGGTAAATGGTAGTAGGATACGAAAGTTTAAGACAAGTTAAAACCATTCCACGGTGAAGTTACTACATCGATTTCATGTGCTGTTTAGATGGGACTGTTGTTTTAAGGTTTCTAAAGCAAATATTCATTTCCGGAGAATATTCTCTCCTTCCTATAGAAAGCTGAATAAATAAGTTCCATGCTCGTGCTGATTAATTGTATCACCATTCTGATTGAAAAAGAGAGAAAAAACGTACATTTCAGAAGTTGTTCTGATTTAAATAGCATTATTTATCATTCTCTCGTTCACCCGGTAGCGTTCATTGGAAACATTACATGGTTTTCCAGTTGGGATGGGTTTATTTTTAGCACACGAGCGAACGATGTTCTCTAATTGATTGATTAATGTGAACAGTAAATCATCCAGCAACAGAAAGGTTGTCTTACGCCTTCGTTACTACACGTCCTGGATGGAGCACATATCTTTGACGATCCATAGCAGAGGACTCCTACTCAAATAATTGCTTGATATGGTCTTCGACTGCGTCAAGTTTGCTGTTTTCAAAAGCATTTAGTATTATTTTGCTATTGAATGGAGGAAAAGATAGATGGTGAGTAGATGGTGAGTATCTACCACGTCCTCATGTTTGTTCAGCGAAGGGCGAATTCAAAACTGAGCTTTGAGATTTATCACAT
>JXXA01003523.1:0-14609 GCA_000956255.1 Anopheles punctulatus | reverse complement strand
GGCGACGGCTTCCGGGAGCCAGCGATAACAACTGCAAACGAAAAATACACATTCAAAACATAGAATACGTTTAGAATTCGTTATCTTCAGAAATTCCTCGGCCAGGGTTCATTAGCAATATCTTACTAGACACACGCACCGATGAAGAGACGATAGAACGCATCATCTCTTTCGACACGTCATACGCACCACACACATCTTCCCATTTCGATAATATTTATTTTGCCACATGAAATACATCTCCGCCCAGTGAGACTCGGTGGTGTGTGGGGGCTGCGTGTACGCATCGCACCAATTGCACTCATGGCGCTGTTGATAGCTCTTCCACACGGTCGCGCAACTTGCGCCCTTTTGCGATCTTATCCGTTTCCAGCGGGTGTGTATGGGCACCGAAACACGTTGCGGTACCGTCATCACGCAATATCACACGGCTTTTGCATAGAAACTTGGTACAGCTGTAAGTGAAAGCACACAATCAACAAAGTGTGATCAGAGAGTGTAAAAGTTGAGGAAAACTATCTAATGCATGAGAAAAAAAGTACATCTACCTACAACACTCACCGTATACAACGCCAATATTTACCGCGATTTTTGCGGAAGAGGAAGCTGTTTATAACAAGCAGCGGATAGCCGCGCTGGCTGTAGATGAACTCCAAATCGGAGAATACTGAAAAAGAACAACACCGAAATGAGTGTGATTAACCGTAGAGCAGGATAGTAACTATGCATTGTTTGAATTGTAATTAAATGTTAAATTCAACGTGAAGAGCTTTGATCAGTGTTTGGAAAACTTTATTTTAAGAAGAATAAAAACTCAAAAACCACATAATCATCACCCTCTTCTGGCAAGGTGTTGGAAAATATGGGTGTGTAAATAAGACGTTACTGCAAAAAAAAAACGTTGCAAAACATCCCATCATCCAAAGACTGTCACGGCGCATCTACATCCCTACTGAGCAAAGCCGTACGTATTCGTCGTCGCCCGTCGCTTTGGTTTGCTTTTAACGGTGGGCGCTACCGATTTCGTCCGTGTGGCGGGGTCCGCGTGGTTGACGCTTCGTGCCGGAGCTATGTACCGAGGATGGACCGCCTTCACCCAATCGCTCACGTTGATCTTCGACAGATCGACCAGCATCTGCTCCGAGCTGTGCAGCCGGCGCCGATCGTCCACGTGGCAGTGTTCGGTTTGCTTTAGCACCACATTATTCTGGCAGATGATGCGTCCCGTACACTTATGCACTTTGTAGCGAATGCATAACCAGTACGAGCGGTGGTTGCGCGTCCGTTCGCAGCGGTAAATAAAGTTATCCTTCGCCAGCAGTGGCAGTCCTCGCTGACTTGGTATGAAGATATGTCCGTTCGGGCTGCTGAGATCCAGGTCCACGTCTAAACCGACCAAATAAAACAAAAACAATAAAAATAATCGAAAAGGAGAAAAATAACAAAGAACGAAGGTTAGCTCACTTGGGTTTATGACTCAAAGTTCTTACCTATGTAAAAATGTGGTACTATGTGGGTACATGTTATTATTATGCTACATAAAATAGTACACAAACAGTAGATGCTGACGGCACTTTTCGCTTGATGAGGCACACGCTCGCACGCGCGTGTAATCAATAGTATTTACGATAATTTTATTATACATTCAATACTTAAATAGGCTCTCTTTAAGAAAACTTGGCTCAGAGGTAAATACTGCGTTGCGGTTGGGGGTGCCAACCGTGCCTTATAGTAATAATATTGCGTCGCATGTGTTAACGGTGAGAAAGTAACTAAAATTGCTTTTCGTCCTCGCTATGGCATCGTCGCTATGGTAATCGCGATTCCAACTCTGCCACCACCAAACACTACATCTCCACCGTCGGCAGCTCGTACTCCTCCATCTTGATGAGATCAGTAAGCGACGATATGACTGGTGGCTGCGCTGCACTGATCACATCGAGCGTGGCATGCTGAGTCGCTCCTCCGTTTGGGATGACATTCGCTGCTGACGGTGTTGCCGTCGTCATTAGCAGTAGAATATTGCTGCCTTGGTGGTGTGAAGTTTTATTGGTCGTCTGGTGCTGTTGGAGGTGCTGCTGCTGCTGCTGCTGTTGCTGCAACTGCTGCACGCGCATCTCCTCCAGAAGTTCCTGCTGCTCGTCGGCATGATTCCGGCGCACGATACGCTCGATCTTCTCCGTGTGCGGTGGATGATTGTGCAGGGCACCGGTGAGGGCGCTCAAGCGGCCACCCTTTACCACGCACCGTGCCCGGCACCGTTCCTCCTTGACTTTGCGCGAGTAATTGTGGCACCGCCAGTAGCCGATGTCACCGCGCGTGCTGTGACAGTTGTAGAGATAGTTGTTCAGCACGAGACAGGGCGTCGACCAGGGGCTCTTGATGAACCTTAACCCCATCGCCGCTGGCGCCGACGAAGAGGAAGCTGCCGTAGCTGGTGCTATCTCTGAGCTCTCCTGCTCACACTCACCACCATTGGCTGACCGCACTATTGGGGGGATTTTTATTAAAAGAAGAAAAGGAAGAGAAAAAGAGAACACACGTATGTATCGATTAATATCGGCCCACAACTGCGGGTGGGTGAGGGTGGCAGGGGGTGAGGCACTGAAACACACATGCACAAACACACACACACATACACACATATGGGTTCCGTTTGACAGTATCGAAGAAAGCTGCATTGGATAACTTTTCCTTTGTTTATTTGTAATGATTTGAGATCAGACACCGGGTTTCGCAGGTAATTGCCTGGCGGAAAGGTTTGTACATGTAACATGTGCTAAACAATATTAAAAAGAAGCTAGCTCTATATAATACAAATCCTTCCTCCTTATCCTTATGGATCACATATGGAGTACTCCGTATCGAACACCTTGCCATGCAGCCGCAACTTCTCGTGCGCATGGTTGTGTGTTCCACACATTTTGACGATTCTGCCGTCTCGCACGGTGCAGCGCGCTTCGCAGAGTGTCTGCACGTTCCGCCGGTGAGCCATCGTGCACCGCCAGTAGGTGGTGTTGGTCGCCTGTACGCGCTTATTGGTGCAGTACGTGTATCCATCGTACACAAGTAGCTTCCGTCCCCAGGGACTGCGTATGAACAGCATCATGTCTTGCCTCGTGGTATCGCTCTCATCCGTACACGGCGAGCTGACTGACCTATCCGCTTTCACCACAGACAGATACTCCTTGCAGTCGTCTGTAGCAGGGAAGTGAAAATGCAAACTTATATCACGATCGTGTTGAGCAAGCGGTTACGCGTAAGCATATCGAACATAGCGTGCACATGGAAGATGGGAAACTTATCGCTACCATTAAATAGCACTGTTTGGTGATGTTTTATCAAAACCAATAGATTTATTGTATGGAATTTGTACAGTACATGGAATCAGCGAACAATTGTTGGTCGAGATCGATGGCCTTCCGGGGATGGGGATGTGTGCCCGTCGTCCTCACAGTGAGCAAATATCCTTCAGCGTGACGTTACCGCACAGTGTGGCATTGACAATACGCTTACGGTCGTTGGGATGGTTGTGCTCAACTGGGGAATTCATAAGTCGAAACACGAAGGGAATAAAAAAGGGGAAAATCAATCAGTAGTACAAAAACATGGGTATGAAACGAACTCTGTTACGCCTGCCCCGGTGATGCCAGAGCCAAAATCAATGCTTCCCCACTCGGCGCCACCACATACCTTTCCCGTTTGAAACGAAGATCACGTTGCCGATCGTTTTCAACCGGCCACGGCACTTCTGTCCCCGGTTGTACACGCACTCCCAGTAGATGACGTCCCGGTTACGTCCCTGGCGTCGGAGATTCGAGCGATAGATGTAGTTGTCGTGTACCAGTTGCAGTCCGCCCTTCCGGCTGCTAAGGAACAGATGTTTGCCATTCACTGCCGTTCGTTGGAGGCACCCTGGGTCAGCAGCACAATCGTTGCTCCTGCCGCTAGCTTCAAAGACGTGATGGGGGAGTGGAAGGATGTTCAATTATTAGAAGGCATGCATAAGCGTAAAAAATTCAACCAGCGTATGCTTAGTTAAACATCTGTGGCTTTGTATGCCAATGCGTCGAGGCACGGGGTCTGATGGGAAATGATAGGAAACGACTCACAAACGAACATTTAATGTTACTACATTTATTGCTATTTTATCATTCAATTTAAACGACAGCTTAGGATCGCTAGTAGCTTCGCATGATTTGCCTGTCCAGTATGATGCATACTAGATAAAGTTTGGAATGGGTTGACGTTACATTCGTATTCATGCATTTACACAGTGTAATACAAAATAATTTACATTCTTGGAATTAAATAAGACAAAGAATAAAACCCTTTCTTTGGGCAAACTTTTGCAGTATTAAAGAAATTTAAAAAAAAATCTTTGGCAGTGATATAACGCGAAAACAAAAAGAATCGATTTCAACATTCGGTTCCCCTGCGTTACGGATCATCCGGAGGGTCCTCGAACAAATCAATTTCCCTAGCTTCGTCCTTCAGCGATATGGCCCTATCGGTAGAAAACCCATCGCTACTCTGGTCCCGAAGTACGACCTTATACTCCGTCCCGTCATCGATCACGTCCACCTCATGATTGCCGCTACCGACGTCGATCGGATGGCGCGTGTGGATGTTTAAATATTCTTCCAAATCCTCCGGGAAGTCATAGAGCGATTTTTTAGCAATTTTGTCCGTGTGATCCGCGTGGTTGTGCTCGTGCCGATTGCTGATCAGTTGATTCAGCTTCGTCACGCACGTCGCCTTACAATGATACTTCAACAGTTCCGAGCACCGCCAGGTCGTGCGGCCATTCTGTTGAACAATTTTGCGATTGTAAATATAGCCTTTGAACACTAGCTGAGCGCACTTTTTCTGCGAGCGTATGAACTTTACCAATGTCGCGGTGGGAATATTCTTTACGCTGTGCCGTACAATTTCATTAGTGGATTGATTTATTAAGGGAAATCTGGAGGGTACAGCAGCGGCAGACGAGACCGTCGCTAGCTTTGGCTTGACGCCGGATGAAGTTTGCGCTGAAGCATTACGCCTCACGGCAACTATTCCCTGCAGTGGATAATGATTTTCGGTTCCCACCGAAGCCGGCTTGTCATTAACATCTGATGAAGCAATAATTCGATCGCGTTGCTGCTGGTGATGATGCTGATGACGGTGGTGCTGGGGATGATGCCTAGCAGAAGCAGAGGAAGACGAAAGGCCTAAAAAGAAGCGTGCCCACAAACGCGATGAAAGAAAGAGAAAAATGTGGCTGCAGTACAATCGTTACAGTCCCGGACGAGAGACGAGCAATTTGATTATTCGATGGACAAGGTTGATTTAAATGACAGTGGGCTGGGTTTAGGGAAGGACAATTTAAAGAGAACAGGAAGCGGTCTTGAGAGCGAACTTTAACAAAACTGAACACCGTTTTAACATAAACCGAAATTTCGGATTTAGACACAAAAATTGGAGATACTCGTACGGAATTGTAATTCATCATTCTTCAGTTTTATTTCTTCTTTTGTTCAGTAGCAAACTTCACTCTGTGAAGTTTATAACCGGATATACGTATCGCAGAGCGCTAAGGCACGTAATAATGTACGATTGTAATGAGCGAAATACATCACATTCACATCACAACTGGAAAACACCCCCAAATATAAACAATTCATTTGTATACGTTATGTACGTTGATTGACAAAGCAGCATTGCATGATCTTTGCTATCATCTTCATAATTAGAAAATATTGAATTCAGTGAATCGACATTAGAATAAGACACTATGCTAGAAACAATAATTAACACGTGTTTCGTATTTAATGTGCTGCTCATCGTGTCAACACTGAATGGAAATCGGAATTCGTTTGAAATCGTCCGAGCTCAGATTACTATCGTTGTTTCTGGTATTCGTTCAAATCAATTCTGATTTTCGTGCGTTGCATCAAATCTACAACGCAACATCAAGGGAAAGAAGTTTAACCATGTTTCGTTTTCCTGTTTTCTCCTTCAATTTTGTTACGTGTTGTTCCACTTTTATAAAGAAATACCTTCTAATAAGGAATGATCTCGAATCAAATACGAACTAATAAAGAACATTTGCAACAAATATGCACTAGGAATACATGCCTTCCCCTCACAATGCCTCTCTTGTGTAACATTTTGTTTATAAAATATTCAATTTTGCTCAGGATATTTTGATCTTTTTCTCCTAAGGAAAGAAGATAATAGGTTGGTGTTTTGTAAACTGAACACGGCACAAAAAAAACAAGTAATTTTAGTGTTAAAATTACCGGAAAACAGTGCAAATCATCCATAGCACTCCGAACATTACAGCTCCTTCATTGGAGCCCGGTTGCAGTGTATTCGGCTGAAGCAAAGAATGCACAAAAATGGCTTCCCCGGACAGTCCCCACAGAAGGTGGTCACCCACTTGCTCTTGGGGTTAGGCATTCGTTCCGATTCTCGTATGTTACGATTGTAGCATGATACACATCTATTGCGCGGTGCTGGTTTTCCAACGCTTTTCTTCAGCTCGTGAAAATTGTTCATAGGCACATCGTGGGCCAGCTTAGTTTTTCTCTCACGCGTCTGCCTTTTCATTAGTTGGTTCGTTGAGGCTATGCCCAGTGCAGCAGGGTTCTGATTGGGGTCTGTCTGGGTCGATGACCATTGCATCGCGGAAGGATCACAATTGATAACATGAACTTCATCTTGGCAGGGTGATAGACTATGATGCAAGAGTTCGTCTGTATCGTTCAAACAATCGTCTTCTCGCTTAACCGCTGCCGCTTTGTCTAAATCCACTTCATGTGCAGTTCTAACTGCATTGGTATCATCAGCGTACCGTTGCGATGCCGTATCTGTAAATGCAAAATTTACAGTACACAACAAAGCATCAATAAAATGAATTATAATGTGCTGGAGTGGAATAATGTATCAATGGCAAGCAACAACACAGTACAGCGGCAACTGCACTAAAGAAACGCGAGTACATTGTTGTATCGAAATAAAGAAAACAAATGATTCGTAAATGCATCGTTTATATTTCACTCCTGAAAAGAGCCCATCCGTATGGTGGGATGTTATGTCATAAATCCACTCTATTATAGGGATGCAAATCTAGCATTCTACTAGACTCGATGCATATGAGCGATCATCCACTGCTCTTCTCTTTTAATCAGTAATGCTCGTCTCCCAAAGAGCAGCAAAAAATCCCTAAAATTGGAAACATATTTGTATCGAATCACAAATATTTTCAAACAATAAGCGCATTAGTGGAGAAATGGGGCCTTCTTAACGACCTTTCACACAGAGAACACTGATGGAACAAAACAATAAGACCGCGTATCAAACTATTCTAGATTTAACATTGTGACTGTAGTAAACCAATGATAATCGTTCGGGCTGGCGTGCATTAAATTTTCGTTTTAAAAAAATCAGTGCTAATGCTGCTAATAATCTTGACACATGAATCAAATGAAATAATACAACACATGCTGAACAATTAATCTTTCATGGACAAAAACACGATCATAGTTTACGGTTCCCTTCTACGACAAAAAAAAACAAACATTCAACTATGATCATTGTTTCGTTGATCATAAAATGATTGTGCTATCTGTTGCTTTCAACAAAACAACCATAGATTAGGTATAAAAAATACATAGCATGGACAGTCCGACTTACTAAAATTCAATCAACGGAACAGTTCGTTACGAGAATTCAACAAACTTTGATTGGCTTTAGTCGTTCCTTACTAACACTGCTCCTTTCGTCGATAACGACGAAATTAACAACTACTAAATGATTTTTTATACATTTTAAAAAATGTCGGAAATATAGTAATATTGCTGCATAATACTCTCCCTGCAATAAACCAATAGGAAAGAATACCTCTAGGAGACGACAACTATGTGATCATTTTCTAGCACATTTTTTAAAAAGTTTCAACACCTTTTTAATCCTGTCGGAAATCTTAAAAATGAATGCTACTGACTCTTTCAGGTCTGATATTCATACATAGCGTAGTGAAACCAATTTTGTAGTTTCAACTGACAGTAGATTCTATTTATAAATAATGTTTTGACCTTATACAGATGGCATGTATTAGGTAGGGTTTGTGAATTTAAACAAACTTCCCTTTATCATACATATTGTGGACCTGCTCATATGTTCCGATAAGCATTTGCCTCGGGTCTTCTGGCGATGCACCTAAACTATAAGTAACTATAAAACGTTGAATTTGTAAGCGAATTGTTTGTAGCCAAATTTACTCTTGCTTTTACAAACTTTTACACCTGTGTCTAATTGTTTTGTCCAATACCGTGTGTTTGAACCTGACCAATATATTTTAAAATCATTAACGAGAATATCTGTTTCAACCTTGTAAGAGCACGGAAACATACTTACGTGTTTATGTCATTTATTTTTTATCCTCAATCAAGATATGAATTTAAAAAAAACTATTAGCTAATGTTTGCATGTAACAATTCAATGTAGCGAAACAATCCAATAAATTTTATAGCAATTCTTCTGAATATTCGTTTTTCATTCAAATTGGTTATTTTAAAATAGAATAGTCATTACATGCAAGCATTAACCAATAGAATTTTTGGTGGAAGCGAGGCGAAATATCCAACAGATTGATGTTTGCTGGGAGTTAAGACTTTTGATGGGTTTTCTCAGATGTCAAACCTAATGAACTTGATTTTACTTAATCTTAATAAAGTATTAAAGCAAATGTCATACCCACCTGCTACCTTTAACGTTGGAAAACCCTGGACCAGGTTTTCATGATTTCATCTTCACAGATTATGCTCATAGCAACAGGCCAACGCTTTGACCTTTCTCCAGTCCGCTGCAGGGCCACGAATGTTATTCGCGGTTTTATACTCACCTCGTAAAACAACACGTTCGTTGCACATTGAGCCATTTAAGGCATTCGAATTTCACTTTCACTTTTAACTGACACATAATATCATTCAACGCTACGAATTATTCAATGCAAAATCTAATCGATGTTCAATCGTAGGGAATCAATTTCATAATATGTTTAACACCCCGGAATGTAATCGTGACGCGCAAGACTACATACAATAATTAACGACTCGAAAAAGTTAACGAATAATACGCTAGTTAAGTGTATAACTCAATTAAAATATAACAAACATTCTTGTACGCGCGAGCAACTTCACACTACTGGGTCTATCCGAACGACCGACTGGAGGAAGTATAAAAATAACAATTATTTTACACGACGCGAGTAATAAGATAATAAACCCGAATGTAATTGACAGATTGAATATTTCAGTGAGTATAATTGTACATATAATTTATAATATTAAAAACAATTTAATATAATTAATAAATGGTCGTATGAACCGTAACAGCCCATTTGGAATTGAATGAAGAAAGAGCCGACCAAAATTTAAACAAACCATATTGTGAGGGCTCTATCAAATTTCTATCCTAATGGGCAGTTGCAGGAAAAAAGTATTGTCAACAAAATATCTCATTTTGCGTTTGAACGATTGTCGATTCCATTATCTCCTTTCTTATGTGAAACAATATTTGAAAATTCATAAATACATGGACAAGGAGTTTCAATTCTGGATTTTGATCTTTGCTGGGCAGTGTTCGATAATGATGATAATAAGGGAAACACTCCCCAAGTACTTACATACCGTACACCATGTTACCTCCATTTATCTTATACCACCAACGTCGAGAGCCTTGCCTCGTTCTGTTGTGTCCGTTTCCGCTATTCAAATCAATTCATCCTAGTTTTTCTATCACGCCACAAACACAACACTTCACACGCGCGCTGGTACTCTTAATTCGAACAAAAATCGCGAAACTAACACGCACACACATGGGTGAAGTTCTACCCAAAAAACATTCCTTACAACTAACACCACACCACTGGCTTTGTGCTGAAAAGCAGTCTCATCTTGTAGAGATCATAGTTGTTTTCCACACACACACGGAAGAGATCATTTAGGTTTAATATAATAAAAATTATCAAAATAAGCTGCCCTGGTATGCTCTTGCATATGAAATGTAATGTCATAAATTAAAATTATGATGATAAATGAACGAATCGTGAACCGTATAATGCAAGAGAAGCAAAGATCAAATATTGTAAAAATCCTCCAGTCATATTGAGATATTTATGCCAACGCCACTGATTTCCCGACCGTTTTCCATATATATTTGTCAATGAGACCTACCTTGTGTCGATTGTTCCGTGCCAGTTCCTCCGTCCGAGGTGTAAGAGTCCACGAATCCAGATACGCCGGGCTTAACGTTGTCCTCACCCTCTGTCAAGTAGGATTCATCATACTTGGTAATGGTCATTTCTCCGTAAGCCTCATCCTCGACATAGTTCCCGTCGTCGTCCGCTTCACCCTGATCGTGTTCCGAAAGCTTTTGATCCTGTTCCGTTTCCGCGTCCACCGTTTCGATCTCCGTCGGCTCGTCAGTGTAGTCTGGTTCGTGCTTAGGATTGATCGATTCAATTGGCAGCTCGATGTATTCCGATTCGATAACTTGGGTTGGTATTTGCTTCACGATCTGTACCGTCTGCACCTGGGTCGGGGTGGAGTCCGAAGTATCCATGCCTTCACTGCTGGCACTCACGGACATTTTCGTCCGTTTGCTAGCTTGGCTTGTGAGGCTCCGTTGCTGCAGGGTTCGTTTCTGAGTCGTAGCGACTGCAGTGGCTTGGGCCTGCTGCACCGACGACACGTGATGAGATGAGCTTGCTTGGATTTGTACTTTGTCATCGCCGCTCTCTTCCGAATCAATTTTGAACGATTGAACTCGGTTCCGTTGTACCTTAGAGCGATGGCTAACATTGGTAGGGGCGGGTAAACTGGCCGTCGCGGGAACGGGTGTTGATATTTCTTCTTTCATAGGTGACTGATGATTCGCGGGTACGCTATCGCCCTGTGTGAACGTTCACAAACGTATCATAATGATCAGTACACATTCTTGGTGCACATTGGGAACGTAGTGGGAAGACATGTACTGAACAACTTACCGACTCTGTCAATCCTTTGATTTGTAATGCTTCGGCTGTACTAATAAAGGCGGGAAGTGCATCTTGTTTAACGTTCACCTCCCCGCAATACATAAATTGTATGAGATCATTAAGCGCCGAGTGACTCACGTCTTTGAGGAAAACTGTAATTTAAACAAACACACGAATGCATTATTGGCAGCATCCGACAACATAGCAATGCTTCCATCTCTGATGACGCTTCTGCGCACTAAGTTACGCTTTTACTGATCGATGAAACAAATGCATGTGCATTACTGCTTATCAACAGATTTTGAGCATAAAAATGTCCTTGCACGCAAAGGTAAGAGGAAGCCGTAACAATAACAACGTAATATTTGTTCAATACTTACTGAACGCATGTTGGTTCACGGGAACTTGCGAGAACATTTTCCGGAAGTAGGGTGAGCATACTGATAATATAAGACGATGCGCCTTAACAAGGTGACCTTCGGCGGCCAACGTCACATCCACCAGGTCTCCACGTAGAAGGGATTCATGAAATCCGGCCGAGAGGTTGGAATTGAAATTATTCCAACACAGAGAGAATTGCTCATCGTCCGCCATCTTGGACGACGCTACCTTCCCGCCTCAAACAGTATAGGACACGCTATAAGATAAAAAAAACGCCACGAATGATATACCAACATTGAACACAAATTTAAGGGGTTTATTGTTAAACTACATAAAACGACTTCATGTAATCAATAATTTTGCATACACTAGCGTTTTGCAGTTAAGCATAAAGGCGCGAAAACAATTCCACGAACGCTATCTAGGTGACGCAAGCGACGCTACAGGCACAAAAGTACGGCGTCATTAGATTTTGAGGAAAAAACATGCTTCGCAATAATATCAAGTAAAATTGAAAAAACTTTTGCTAAAATCTATTATATTATATTTCCAAATCAAAACAATCGACTAACGTCGACAAAAGCACTCGAAACTTAATATGCCTCTCGAAAAAAAATCAAGCGTCGCTTTCGAACATCTACAAATCGAGCACAACCGCACAAACGCGCCGCCATTTTCTCGACATCGATTTTTCGACCGAGTGGTGAAAAAGAATATGGCGGCTACATTGGCATGCGGAGCGCTAGCGCTACGCAGTGGGGAGTCCCAACCCAAGCCGCCGTTTTCGACCAAATTTCACGAAATCCATAACGATTTTCACGACATTTGCACTGCACGAGTTTGCACTTACCTTTAATTAACGTTTTACACCAACTTTAGTGTAATTTACATCTAGTCTTGCAAATAAAATTACTTTCATATACGGTCCGACAGCACGACCACGTCCGAGCACAAGCACTTCTTCTTCTTATATGAGAACAATATCAATAAGAACTTGCTTTTATAAACAGCACATCAAAAAATAACGGCCATAATTGTCAAAATCGACAATCACATTCGAGCTGACAACGTAGCCTTCACAGTTGCTTGGAGATGGAGTGTCGTGAAATACGTACACTTTTGAGCGAAATAAAGCGATGAAGCGAGATGCAGTAAATTATATTTCAGACAAACATCCATTGAAATCACTGGTCAAAGATGGATGGTACATTTAGCAGAAATCAAACACTCAACTTACTGCACAAATACAAAAAAACGACAAAGCCAAAGAGATTTTGGCGGGAACATAACAGGTACGATTGCCAGAAAATGGGCAGACTATAGAAATGTGTGGAAAATCCCCATTCGAGCAGAGTTTTATCGAGTAGAGTTCCTGAAACAACACAGGTTAGAAGGTTAGAAAGAGATGCACTGCAGTACATGTACATGTAAATCCAAAAGTACGATAGTTCCGATCTAATCATGGATGGAAAAACTGCTGAATGATGTTTTTTTAAATTAACTGTTGAAAAACAAGACGAGTGGTTTGGGTTACGGCATACTGCATAAAGGATCTTATTAGAATTTAAATTATGAAATAAAAATACAAATCAAAACCAGTTTTACTTTATCATTTAGTCTTCGTTCCTTTTTATCATTTTTTGATTTTCGCAATGAATAATCGAGGTTACAGATAAAATTATTTACAATAAAACAATATTCATTCTTCAAATTATTGCAAAAAATATTGTGTTGCACCATATCCCTGAAAAATATGTAGCAAACGATTTCGTTAAAACATTCATTCTAGATAAGAAAAAGCTCCACATAAAGCTGAAAATCTGACATTTTGCACCAAGCAAACCAAACGCTTATCGATTGCATTGTTTTGCATTCATTTGTTATGCGATTGTTTACATTTTCACTTGCAGAATTGTCTCGTTAGTTTACGAGCGTGATTTTTTTGCAATCAAATTCCGCATAAAAGCATAGCGTAAAAGCGGGCCCGTCAACATGATGCGCTTGCTAGTGCCCGTATCCCCTGCGCATAGCCGCTTGGTAAAGCAGCTGCTTACCAAAACAACAACATCGGTGGACATCGCTTCACTGCATAGCACTGGAATTCAATCGTTTGTGAAAGTTGTTGGTGGTTTTCCGGCACGTTCGATGAGCAGCACTGTACCGGTGGCGCAGGAACGCCAATTGCAGATTGGTTCACATTCCGTGCACTTTGTCGAAGCTGGCCATGGAAACCGTGGCGTCATCTTGCTACCCGGTGCCCTCGGAACGGCATGGACGGATTTCAAGCCGCAAATCGAACGTCTGCCAGCACTACTGCCGCACCATCGCGTAATTGCTTGGGATCCGCCCGGTTATGGCAAATCTAGACCACCGGAGAAGGAGTTTACGTTGGATTTCTTCGAGCGCGATGCGGCAGCGGCTGGAGAGCTCATGCAGAAGCTGGGCTTCCAGCGGTACAGCATCGTCGGATGGAGCGATGGTGGCATTACCGGGCTTTTGCTGGCCGCCAATCGTCCGGAGCAGGTGGAAGCGTTGATCGTTTGGGGCTCAAACTCCTACATATCGGACACGGAGGTGAAAATTTACGAGGGTAAGTCTGATGCGACGGAAGCGGATGGCGATGGTTTTATCGCGTGTGTTGTCATCTTTCGTCGTAGATATCCGGGATGTACGTAAATGGTCGGCAAGAATGCGGGAACCTATGGAACAAGTGTACGGTGTAGATTACTTTCCTAAGCTCTGGTCGGCTTGGGTCGATGGGCTGATTCGAATCTATCACGAGCAAAAAGGCGATATCTGTTCCGGGAAGCTTAAACACATTACAGCACCGACGCTGGTCGTGCACGGAGCCAAGGATCCGATGATCATTCCGGAACATGTGCCTTACCTATTAAATAACATCAAAAACACTGAGTATGCAGCTTTTGGCAGCTTCGGTATCGATCAATTGGAAAAATATTAATTTCTTATTGTTTTTACTTAACAGCCTACACGTCTTCCCCGAAGGGAAGCACAACATTCATCTCCGCTACGCCGATGATTTTAATGGAATCGTTGCTAAGTTCATCAACGAGCAGCATACCTGAAGAATTCGCGGATTCGCGGAAATCGGATTGTAATTTGTTACATATTTTTAGGCTATTGTTCTCTGGTTTTGATGCTGAATGTTAGAGTAATGTTAGTATTTTGATTCAATTACCAA
>JXXA01003517.1:0-15712 GCA_000956255.1 Anopheles punctulatus | reverse complement strand
CTGGCTAATTTTTACCACCATAGCTGGTTAGTCACTCCTCGCTAGGGGGAAACGATCCGAATGGGTTCATGGTACCGTGTGAAGACCGGCGCCGCTACCATTACACCACCGGGCCGCCCTTCATCAAAAGAATGTATAAGATGCAAAACTTCTTCCAACACATTTCACAGTGTTATTGGAAAGTTTCATTCGTCCTGCTGAAAACCGGTACACTTACCCAAATCCGAATCAAATTGTCTACCTTCAGCAAATAGTATTTCTCATTTCCAAGACAGTAAGCTTGATTCATCCTTTTGTTCTCAAGTTATATGACTGGTCGTACAGAGATTTGTATCACATTTTCTGACGATTTATATATTATGGGTGGTCATAAATCCGCAAGATTTCTTTCTCTCGCTGCATCCCTTTTCCGATGTGATCATTGCCCTCTTCTTGTATCTCGTCTCTACGAATCATCGCCTTGACGGTCTTGCTTCCGAGACTGTGGAAGCTGGGTTGACTGCGGAAAAATAAAACGCGATTTTGACAGTTTTTTTTTCACGAAACGTCAAACTGGGCCACGTAATTGTTAAAGTTTTGACAAGTAAGCTGGCTAGAAATTGCGACATTTTGTTTGTTAAAAAGCAAATTTAAGCGGCCACGTTCAGCTGCTGCACTTAAGACCGATTTCCCACTTTACCATCGAACGGTGCGGCTTTTGGTGGCCTGGTGAAAAGAATCATTATGAACCGCCGGCTAGTAAATATCGGCCTCCTTGCCCTTGTGGCAGCGGCGTTTGCCGGCGAAGCCGACGTGCTGGATCTGACCGATAGCGACTTCTCCACCCGGGTTGCCGAAACGGAAACTACCCTTGTGATGTTCTACGCCCCATGGTAAGTGCTGTGAGCCTTTAAAAGCAACATCTTCGTTCGTTGCACATTTTTCGTCTCCTCAAGGAAGAGACCGGTAGAAAGCACGATACCCTCCTCCCCTCTCCCTTCTCCTTATTGAAGGTCAATGACCTGTCCATGTCAGCAAATTTTTTAAACCACCTCACTTTTCGTTCCCTCCCGCGTGGCAGGTGCGGTCACTGCAAGAAATTGAAGCCCGAGTATGCGAAGGCTGCCGAGCTGCTGCGTGGCGAGGATCCGCCAATCGCGCTGGCCAAGGTTGACTGTACCGAAGGCGGCAAGGACACTTGTAACAAGTTCAGCGTCAGTGGTTACCCCACGCTGAAGGTGTTCAAGAACGGCGAGGTGTCGCAGGAGTACAACGGACCGCGCGAAGCAAACGGTATCGCTAAGTACATGAAATCGATTGTCGGACCGGCCTCGAAAGATCTGCTGACGCTGGACGCGTTTGAGGCGTTCCTCAAGGTGCAGGAAACATCCGTCGTCGGATTCTTCCAGAAGGAGTCGGATCTGAAGGGCGTCTTCCTTAAGTACGCCGACAGCCAGCGCGAGCGACTGCGCTTCGGCCACAGCAGTGCACCGGCCGTCCTGGAGAAGCAGGGTGAAACCGATGCCGTCTTCCTGTTCCGTGCCCGCCAGCTGGCTAACAAATTCGAACCGGACTTTGTGAAGTTCGAGGGAACCACCAAGCAGGAACTGGCCGACTTTGTGAAGGCAAACTACCACGGACTGGCTGGCGTGCGTTCGCGTGACACGACGAGCGATTTCAAGAACCCGCTGGTGGTGGTGTACTACGCGGTCGATTACGTGAAGAACCCGAAGGGTACGAACTATTGGCGCAACCGAGTGCTGAAGGTGGCGAAGGAGTTTGTAGGCCGCGTAAACTTTGCTGTCAGCGCGAAGGACGACTTCCAGCACGAGCTGAACGAGTACGGGTACGATTACACTGGCGATAAGCCGCTGGTGCTCGCGCGCGATGCCAAGAACCAAAAGTTCATCATGAAGGACGAATTCTCGGTCGAGAATCTGCAGGCGTTCGCAACGGAACTGGAGGAGGGTTCGCTCGAGCCGTACGTGAAATCGGAACCGGTGCCGGAAAGCAACGATGGGCCGGTGAAGGTGGCCGTGGCGAAGAACTTCGACGAAGTGGTCGTGAACAATGGCGTCGATACGCTGGTCGAGTTCTACGCACCGTGGTGTGGGCACTGCAAGAAGCTGGCACCGACGCTGGAGGAGCTCGGCACTAAGCTGAAGGATGAGGCCGTTTCGATCGTGAAGATGGACGCCACTGCCAACGATGTGCCGTCACACTTTGAGGTGCGCGGCTTCCCCACGCTCTACTGGCTGCCGAAGGACTCCAAGACCAGCCCGACACGTTACGAGGGAGGTCGCGAGGTGGACGACTTCGTCAAGTACATTGCCAAGCACGCGACCAGCGAGCTGAAGGGCTTCGACCGTGCCGGCGGTGCGAAGAAAACCGAACTGTAATCTCTTCCCACCACAATCACCGGTGGGAATAGGTATTTCATGGCGTTTCATGCGCTCCCTTCAATCGAGCCGAAGCATTCCTATCCGTCACTTCGGATCTATCTTTTCCGTTTCCTTGAATGTGCGTAAAGATTAAGCAACGAGAGATCAAACGAAAATCGTCCTTCCCTCATCCTCCCGCGCCCAATATCAATATCGAATACTAATGATACTTTAAGGTTGTCGTAGCAACGGAAAACAAATGCACGCTGCTAGACAAGCGTTAGGCGTGGAAAGATGGACTGTGGACTGCATTTAGAACTGAACAAACATCTGTTTTCTAGATTTATTTTGTTATTTTTTTTCTTTATGGCTCGCTTATCGCGCCATGACCCTCCATGGATTCGGTTCGGGTACAATCGAAATGCCACTAAGAAAGATAACATTGTGAGCATCTCATTTAACTTCCTCTCCCGTGCCGTTTTCGGTGCACCATGAGCGACGGGAATGATCGTGCGGTTCTTGCATACATACTTTTCTTTCTCCTTCGTTAGCACATCTTCTGTCAGTCGTACCTTTCTTGAAAATCAGTTATAAAAGAGCATTTTTTTAAATAAACGAAAGTAAAACGATCTACTACCATTAAGAACGTGTGTCGTAATTAGTGGAGAACTACTCTTTACAATAATATCACCTTTGGCCGATCACGTTGGCCACGGTATCTGAGTTAATTCAAGCAACATGAGGTAGGTAAAGTGCTCTAAAGAACGACATAAATAATGCAACGAAGGCTTATTTGTTATTTTTGACCAATTTTGATAGCCAAATGGAAGCCGTTGAATAACGTTCCATTAGTGAATTACGCTACGTTGAGATTAATAGTCCTACACGCAATGAATTTCCCAACGGGTTTATGACGACATCCATAACATATTTTACCAACGGTTCGTCGGTACGGGAACAGGAAAGCGTGACGAAAGTAACAACAAAAATAAACACACAAAAATCGTACGTTTCGAGTGACACCGATTCAAATTTGCTTACAAACTAAATGATGTCGCACAAACAGGTAAACGCTGTACGCTTTTTTCTCCCCATTTCCTGTTGCACCTTATCGTTTTTAAAACAACGCAATGCGAATTCATGCTAGAAAAGAACCAGCGGTGCTTAGTGAGAACCGGCTCACTCACCTCACTGGATGAGATGAATGAAGTGAGTTGATTGTGATCTCAACTCATAGATACTTTTCTCATCTTTGCAACACAGTCGACATATAATCTGCTTCGTTTTGAATTTATATTGAATACATTTGCTTTACCATTGCGAATTTCGCACTCTCCTGTAAACATTATTTTCCTATCGCTGTTCGGTGGCAGGCGTTTGACCGAAAAGTGATCCAAACAATTCATCCTTTGCCTCGTCCGTCCAATCATAATCTGGCACTGGTGCCATGTAGTTGACGAGCTTATTATGTACTACGTACCTGAGAAGGGAGAGATTAGCGAGTGATATTACCGTAGAAACGATCGAAAATTTGAGAGAACTTACCGAATCTTGCGACCCTTGGAAGCTTTCGTGTCGACCTTCTTCTTCATCTTGTTTCGTAGCCTCTGCAGTTCCGCTAGCTTGTTGGATATTTCCTGCGGACTGTCGGTGGTGCTCGTCTTGTACTCGATCAGTTCTCGCAGCAGTTGGTGGTAGAAATCGGAATCATCGAATATTTCTCCATCGTACACAGGTCGTGTCACCTGCAGTTGTTCTTTTGTATCCTGCTCCTGCTTTTCCTCATGATCGTCCGGTTCAGTTGGTTGCACCGGTCTACCCAGCAATGTGTACCCACCGCGATAAAGCTGCGTTTTACGCACCATTTCCTCGCGGCTAATAAGACTATCCTCAATTTTCTTCAACACCGATAGGGACTGGTGCTGGTTGCCCCGACCCTTGGAAGCAATGCTCGTTCGATCGTGCCACTTCATCAGTACACTGTTGCGGTAGTTTACCATGTCTTTGCAGCGACTTGCGAGCATCTGGTCGAACCCCTCCAGCGTTGGGCGTTTCGATTTTAAATGCTTGTCCGTGGGTACTTTCCTCTTCGAGCCACTCTTGAGTAGATCCTTCGTCTCTGCAAAGCGGTCGAGCAAAAATTCCTGCAGCTCGAGCAAGCCGTCCATCGTTTCCGACACGGTTTTTGCTGCTTGAGCCGCCTTCTGTCGAAATTCCTCATTTTGTGCGGAAAGTTTTTCACACATCTGGGCCGGAGGTAGGCTGTTGGATGCGATCAGACATGGTTGCACCTTTATGCGCATCTCTAACAGTCGCTCCCAGATCTTGAGCTGGTTTTGCACCGCCAAACCTTTGTTGATTGTATCCTGGCGATTCTCTTCTTTTACTAGTGTAATCTGCTGGTTGGACGTTTGTTTGCCTTCTTTTTTATAAGGCCTGAAAGATTCCGCATTATCATCTCCGGATACATCATCGGAGTCATCGTCTTCCTCAACATCTTCATCACCTTCCTCGCTATCATCATCACTCTGGGGCGGTTTTAACAGCACAAGCGATTTAGATTTGCCTTTGTTTGACCTAACATCTTTGCTTTCCGAACCATCATCATCTTCACCATCGTCTTCCTCATCTCCCCTGAAACCATCCTCGTCCTCACTGTCGGAAAAATCACCATCCTCTTCGTCATTGTCGTCATCGTCATCGTCATCGTACGTTTCACTTCGCGAGGATACTGCTCCCTTGTACTTTCGATCGAAATCCTCCAGAAATTTTATATTTCGCTTACGAAACTCACTTAAAGCGGCGTTCTTCGCTGTTTCATCCGGTGTCTCGTCAAACTCGCTGAATTTCGGTGCTGTTTCGTCGCCCGATTCTTCCGAATGTTCTTCCGGCGCAAACAGCTTGTTCAGCTTATCCGAAAGAGTTGCAGGCTTTTTCTTCATCTCGACCAGTGTGTAGGAATTATCTGTTTATTCAGTTACGAATTAGAATTCAAGAATTAAAGCTTTGGGAATGAAGCGAAACGTGCGTTCGAATAACAAAAACATGTGCTTACACTTGAGTTTTGTTTTGTTTGGTAGTTTTGACGTTTAGCGCGAACCCACACACAGGTACGAGTTGCCAGACGTCACATGATTTTGTCCAAATGATTGTATTTAAATTTATAATTAAAACTATTGCTTATTGAGAATAAATGAATGAATTAAATTAAATAAAATGTATTGTGTGATATTTTCAAATTAAGCATGTAATATTTTATTTCACCAGCTTATCCTTCCAATCGTTTTTTACAGCCGCCTGACCTCATTTCCTTGTGTTAACCACCCTGTGGTTGGATTAAACGACAAGAAAGACAGCAGGTAGGTGCATAAGGGTGGCACTGTTGAATGATGTTGTGGAAATCGCAAGACACAGTGGCATCATCATAATCGCAAAAGAAAGTATTGAATTTCGTAAAGTTGGCACATATTGTGTAAAGACAGAACTCCATGTCGGACGAAGAATTCTTTCGTGGCATAAGAGAGGACATAATCGACTACACTAGCAAGATGCTGGAAGATGCTGGCTCATCGTGTGACAAGAAAAGATCAGCGAAAGTGACCACCACGAAAAACGGCATAAACGACGCACAACCCAAGGTAGAAGCGATTCCGAAAGTCAATAACGGCGAGCCGCAAGCGAAGGTTCCGATGGAGTTTGTGTCGCTTTCTAGCGAGTCTCATCATGAAGAGAGGAAGGAAACTGTAGCAGAAGTGGCCACTGTTCCCGAAAACGTGGAGCATTCTAAACGCGACGGGCAAGGTGATGAACCACCGCTAGGGAGCCCGGAACATTCGCCGAGAACCGAGCCTCTTAATAAGCAGAAAAAAAATAAGGAAAAAGAAAAGAAAGCTCCATTTCGGAAGCAGCTGGAAGTAAAAGCTGGAGAAGTGATGCAAGCCAAACGAGCTGAAAAGAAAGTCCAGAAAAAAAATCAACGCGCGAGTACAAACGCAAACGGAAACGTGATAGACAAGGTTGCCATGGAGATGGCGGCGTTAGAAATTACATCAAACCGCGAGCAAAGCGATTCGGAATCGGATGACAACCAGTCATCACCCAATGCGACCAAGAAGTATCAAGCTGAGGGTAAAAAGAAAGGAAGGGATACCAAGGGGAACCAACAGCAGGCCAAACTACGCGAAACAACGACAAAGGGTGCTATACGCAGGAACGTTTCGAATTCCTCTCCACATGACCCACCGACAATTTCTCAAGATCCGTTGGAAGCACTGTCGGGAAAGTTACAAGATATTGTGGCTGAGATAGCAAATCTGCGGAAGGAATATCACGCAAGTTCAAGCTGCGCTAGTAACGCGACTCCAGCGACTCCAGAAACACCGAAAAAAGAGAACAGAGAAAGGAAACCGACCGAATCGACGCGGAAGGAGCGGTTTCATTCGACAACGGACGATGTGGTGCTGCCACCGGAGCATAAGCTGCTCGTGCAGCTTTTTATGCTGAGTTCATCGCAGCGCAAAAAATACATCGAGCGCCAGGGCATCGAACTTGGTTTGCTTACACCACATCCGCACAAGAAGCATGTCGTGTTGGTGAACAACCGTCTGCAACCTGCAGTGGAGGGTCTGATGTACGAAGCGAAACGTTATCTTGCAGAAACGAGTGGCCCTTCTACGCAAGCGGCAGCAGCATCGACAGTAACGCCAAGGAAAAATGGAGAAAAACCTACGACACCCGGTCGTACCGATTCGGCGACCAAATCCAAACGCGAATCACGCGGAACGTACGAACAACAGGTGAACTTCCTACTGAACGATGGGAACTGGCGCACGGAGGATCGATACGATCCGGAACGCACGCTGGTGGATGTACGGAACGAGGCGAACGAAATTATTCAGGAGCGACTGGAATCGTTCGTGGCCGGACTGGTGGAGCGCAAGGTGGGCTACATGGTGGAGGGACTGTTGCGTATTAATTCACGCAATAATGTGCAATCGTTCGTGGACGACACGTCACGCATCGGGAACATTTACATCAACTCCATCCTGTTGCGACGCTGCGCCATGGATGGTGACCGTGTGCGTGTGTTTGTCCTAAGTGATGCTCAATCGGATGACGATGCGGAAGAGGAGGAGGAGGAGGAAGCGGGCAATCGGAGCGTTCTCCCCGAAGAGGACGTGTCGATGAAGGTGAAGTCACAAAACAATGCCGGATTCGTGGTGTCTCTGTTGGAGAAACGCCATAACCGGCAGTGTGTGGGAAAGTTCCTGCCGGCGGCACCGGGCAAAAAACACTACCGCATGTTTATGCCGCGTGATATGCGCATACCGCCGGTGCGTGTTTTCAAGCAGGACTGGCCGAATGCACTGCTCGAGTCGCGCAGGGATACGGCCGTTGAGAGCGAGTCCGTGCAGGAGAGCGTAGCGGACGTGACGGAGGTGCTGTACCAGGCGGAAATCATTGAGTGGCAGGATGAGGTACCGATCGGGACGATCCTGAAATCGATCGGAAAGTGCGGCGATCTGGAGGTTGAGAACGAATCGATTCTCATCGAGTATAATCTGGATGTGACACCGTATGGGGAAGACATTCTCGCCCAGCTGCCCGCCGTTCCGTACTGCATTCCGGACGAGGAGCTCGCCCGCCGGGAGGACCTGCGGAAAGAGTGCATTTTTACGATCGATCCGGCAACAGCACGCGACCTGGACGATGCGTTGAGCTGTAAGCGTTTAGCGAACGGAAACTTCCAGATCGGGGTGCATATCTCCGATGTTACGTACTTCCTGCGGGAAGGTTCCCCGCTCGATGAGCTGGTGAAGTTGCGCGCCACCTCGATCTACATGGTCGACACGGTGTATCATATGCTGCCGAAGCAGTTGTGCAACACCTGCTCGCTACTGCCCGGTGAAGATAAGCTGGCGTTTTCCGTATTTTGGGAAATGGATGCGGAAGGCACGGTGCTCAGTACGCGGTTTGCGCGCACCGTCATTAACTCCTGCTCGCAGCTTTCGTACGAGCACGCGCAGCTAATGCTGGACAACCCATCTGGTAAGGAGCTGGATGTCGATCAGTTCCCGGAGATTCAGCACGGATACACTGTGCAGCAGTTGTGCGAGATCGTCAACACGCTGCAGTCGATCGCTGTCAAGCTACGCCAGCGCCGTATGGACGACGGGTGTCTGAAGATTAACCAGCCGAAGCTTACCTTTCGGCTGGATCCCTCGACAGGTCTGCCGATCACTTACGGTGTGTACCAGATGCGCACCAGCAACGAGCTGATCGAAGATTTCATGCTGCTCGCCAACACCTCCGTTGCGCACGCCACCCACAAAGCGTTTCCTGCAACATCGCTGCTGCGCTCGCACATGCCTCCGGCCGAGAACATGATGAAGAATCTGGCCCGCACGCTCGCCAACCATGGTTACGCGCTGTCGTACGCTAGTGCAAAGGACATCCGCGAATGTATGGAAGCGATCGTAACGCACGCGGAAGAACCGGACGCGACGCACAGCGTGCTGAGCGTGCTGCTGGCCAAACCGATGATGCGGGCGCTTTACTACTGCTCTGAGTACGCGACCACGGCCCGCCAGTTTGCGCATTATGCGCTCGCCATACCGATGTACACGCACTTTACTAGTCCGATTCGGCGGTACGCAGACTGTCTGGTGCATCGGGTGCTGGCAGCCGCGCTCGGTATTGACGTTACCCCGACCCGGACTCCCGAGGAGTTGCAGTGTCTGGCGACGATCTGCAATGATAAGAAGTATAACGCTAAGGTGGCTGGCGAGGCCAGCTCGATGCTGTACTTCCGTCACTGGCTTGAGGCTGCTGGCGAGCAGGAGGTGGACGCGGCCGTCATGAGCTACGCCGCCCACTTCATCGAGGTGGTTTTAATCCATACCGGAATCGTGCTAAAGGCTGCCACGAAGGTAGATCGCCATAAAGCGCCAAGCCCACGCGATAAGGGGGGCGAAACTAATCGATTTCTGTTTTTAACTTTCATTTGCAGAATCTGTCCGAACACGCCACGGTTGTGTTCAAACCGATCGAACCCACCGGCAG
This sequence comes from Anopheles punctulatus, assembly GCA_000956255.1. Taxonomy (NCBI): domain Eukaryota; kingdom Metazoa; phylum Arthropoda; class Insecta; order Diptera; family Culicidae; genus Anopheles; species Anopheles punctulatus. Next base: position 6,290 of record JXXA01003517.1, on the reverse strand, counting down.
CTGTCTGCTGGTGCCTAATGATCGTTCAATTCCACCCCTGCAGTTGACGCTCTTTACTAAGGTGCGTGTCACGATCAAGCTAGTGAAGGATGTGATCACCGTGTGTTCGATGCTTCCCATAGCCGACTCGAAACCGTCAGCGAAAGCGTCCGCCGAGAAATCCAATGACAATTTCGGCAAGGAGATGAAATCCGCCCGTGCGTTCTAAGCGGGAACACGCAGTCTCTTCCAAGTGCGACAAAGACGTATTACGCACATCACATGCCACATTTCTCTATTACTTGGCAAAATAAATTCAACGATAAAATGTTTGTACGGATCGTACAAACTGTAATTATGTAAAAATTCGACTCCATTTGGGAGCCTTTTGTAACATTCTTGATGGTGCAAAAATAATGTGTATTGTGTAACATGATTTTTCGTTACAATTGTTCTATTTTCTGTCGATTGTAAAAACAATTTATAAAGTTGTATGCTTAGGGTTAAGTTTTACTGCATAGTTTTTAAATAAACTGTTTGTCCGCGTGGGTTATGCCAACCCGCATGGATAGCAACCAAAACTATTTATTTTTAAACAACCAAATTAAAATACGAATTTCATCAACTTCAACTCTATCTGCAGTCGGAGCGGCTTCGGTTTGTCGAAGGATAACTGTAAGACAAAACTTTTCTTTGAAGGGAGTAATCTATCATCCGCTTCCAATTTGCTGTTACAAGCTGGGATTAAACTGGTATTTTAAGCACGAAACGCATCTGATGGAGAAGAATATCGAACATAATTTAAAGTGCAAATAAAAAAGGTTCCCAATAGACAGATGTTCCTACTGTATCGGTAAGCAAGCGAACTCAACCATACCGTGTAAACGATTAGAGCTGCAGCCACGCTGGAGAGGCGACAGTAGAGGACCGAAAAAAACAGCGTATGTGTGTTACAAAATACCAACACCACGGTGCACAACACACTCGCAAACGAGAAAAGTAATAAGGTGACAGCCCAGCGAAGAAGAACCAGCGACCAGCAGCAACAAGAAGGGAGTGTGTGCAACCCGTTTTCTTAGCGCAACAACACTCGGAACGGACGACGACCAAGTCACGATACGAAAAGGTACATGTGGGAGTGCGATTTTGGCGTTCGACACCGTACATACCAGGGGACACTGAAGTGGCCATCCTGCGGGGGTAAAAACCAAAGCCCACCCACTTCGGTTGTCGAAAGAAATTGCGAGAAAATTCAGCCTATTTACCCTCCGATCGTGTGTATGCGTGCGTGCGTGTGCGTGTGTGTGCGGTATGTGTGTGCGTAATTGTCGGGGTGGTGTTGCTACCAAAGTAGGCGACGCGTTGTGAAAGTGCTGTTGTTTCTCTGCGCGCCTGTGTGTGCGTGTATGGGCATACGCAAAATAGGGAAGAAAGTTAGAAATAGTTGTTCGTTCATGTTCCGGAGCCAATATCGGTGCCAGTGATACAATTCAACGTTCAGAGTGATGAGATAGTGACCACCAGCGTCCCCTTCTCCTTCGCCGTGCAGGGTTGTTGGTGTGTTGATGATGTGCTGATGTCCGAGCTAATGGAAAGATTGCTGGCTGGGCGCGATGCTATGCGTTGAAACCAAAACCACTGCGGCTGGGGGAGGGGGGAATAAGGAACGAACGACGTGATTTGATTCCGGCGCTTGTAAATCGTCCAGATTGCGCTGAGATTTGGCAGGATTGCTAATGTATGTCCGCGACAGGTCGAGGAAGAATCTGTGTACAAATCTGTGATCATGTGAAGCAACACAGCCTTTTCCGACAGAAACGATCTCGATGCATTCCTACTCCGCTGCAAGTGGTGGGTGAATGTCTCTTAGTGTGTGTTCGGGTGTGCGTGTACGAGTCGATGATTGTGTGCTCTACGTGCTGCAAGTCATCATCACGATCGACACTGCCTCTGGGCCCTGAGGAGGAAATTGAAGTCAGGAGGTTCTCCAAATTTCTTTTAACCCTCACCGGAAGTGGTCATCGTCTATCCGTCATCGGTGGTGGCAAGATGGTAGAGGCGCCAAAGATCTAATAGGAATTTCCCAATTACGCTGCTTCGTAGCTGTTCGGTGCGACACACACGTCTGCGGTAGCAATGCTAAGAGTACAGAGTAGTAGAGCAACCCAGACGCATTGCGAAACAGTTGCACATAAGTTTGAAGAAGGTGTGATTTGTTGTTGTATACAGCAATGATGTTTTATTTTGTAGCAGTGTTACAAAATAGCAAATGCCTTTGAATCTTGGATTAAAAAAAGAGAAAAAAAAATCAAATCCATTCCCTGGAATGCTGTGTTCCTACTTTACCCGCCCCAAGGACTAGACTTCGCTAATCTCCCCGGCTGCTGTTTGCGTGTGACAGTTACCTAGATACACACAAAGCGTCCCGTGTCTCGCACATTAAGACGACGGCACCGAACACCGCAGAAGATGCCGACGAAGAAGGGGATGGAATAAAAACAACGATTTTCAAGGACAACGCCGACGGAGGGATGCCGCTCCAACGCGGCGCGACCGGTTGTGGCAGCAACTCCACGCTTTCATTCATCTCCCTTTTGCGACAGTGCTCCAAGAAGGAGGCCCTGACTCGTGCTGTAAATATGTGTGTGCGTGAGTGTGCGTGCGTAAGCATAGTGTGTTATTGTTTACGCAGGGAAAAGTAGGCTCTTCGGTGCTTTCCGGGACGAGTAGCGCCTGACGTTCTGAAATGTAAAGCCGCTGGGCTGGGGGCGTCCTTGGGAAGTGGTTGATTTAGCAGTTTAAAGATAACCTGGCAAGAAAGTTTACAAAATTCTTCATTCCCCGTATCTAGCAATACGATTGTGGGTGTGTGTGTGTTTCGTAGTGCTCTATGTGCATTGTAAGTGTGTGTGTGTATGTTGTGGCTTGAAGATCAGAAGAAGTAGATTATACTATTTCGCGAAAAATTTGTAAGCGATACAGGTTCGAAACTCGGCGTGTTAAGGATACAAATCGAAGGTAAGTTAGTGGATCAATGATGCCTTCCTTGAAGTGTGGCCTGTATGTATCCGATGCAATACGAAAACCCTGGCAATTGTCATGACAACAAGGCTAATGCCGGCAGCAGGCAGGGATGCATGCAGGCTGCTGAGCGAGTTCAATAGTTCCCTCGTTCTACTTCCTTTTAACTAATCACGTGTCGGTTCCGTTTCTTCAACATTCCACAAACGCCGCATCCATTAGGCATAGCAGTCCCGTACGCCGGCTTTTGAAGTGAGTCATTCATATCGATTATGACTTCATTGGAAGCGATGATGAGCGGTCTAACGCCGGCGACAAACTATGGCTTTAAAGCAGGGCACGTTGGTTCAAATGTTTGGAAGAATTATGGGACAGTTTCGAGTTCGGTATTCACTTTTTTTGTTGACAAAAGTTAGGGGAACAAGCTATGATCAAACTATGTTGGATTTTTATCCCAAACAAACATTTAAAAAAATCATTTGCTTTCTGCCACTCCAATGCTCTTAAAGGCAATAGCAGTTTTTAAGACCATCTCTTGCAAAGAATGTGAGCTTAGTTTATTGACGCAACGTGTTTTGAAACCTCAAGTGGAGCCTTCTTCCATTTTTTTTTATGGTAGCTAAGCAAAAAAGAACAGTTCCGATGGTTAACTACCGATCAATAGTCTCATCTATCGAGGTGGCCCGTTGCTGTTAAGTCTCTTCCTTCCTTCCAGCAACTTTCAAGTGCGTGCAAGTGGCGATCGCTATAGCAACCGGTAGTCACCGCCAACTGGTTCACCTTCTCGGAAGTTTTTTGACCGCCCGTAAGCCACCATCAGCGCAGCAACGCGCGTGCTTTAGTGTCGCCTTTAACAGGCACCCTTACTTCCGGTTCCTGCCACCACTAACACTACGGTGGTCGGTGGTTTTTTTTCACATACCGATGTACCGAAAGCTGTTTTAATGCATGCTCATGTCCGAGTGAATTGCGTCATCAGGCGGCAAAAAATGAGGTTCCCTCTCCCTAGCATCACATACACATACATGCTGGCATACTGAAAGTACAGCTATAAACTAGAATGCATAGCTGACTGCACCAGGGAAGCCGTGCGCGAAGCTAAATGCATCGGACGTGCTCGTCCGTACCGAAGGCGAAAGGTTTGGTTGTCAGTTAGTTTGTTCATTATCTTGTTCAACCCCCTCCTGTCCTGCGAAGGCGGCACGTACCAAACATACGGACTGCCCGTCAGTTAGCCCGGACGCTGCCGGAGCATGGCTGTCGCCGGCGGAACCGGCGTCGTCATCACTGCTGGCGTCAGTGCTCTCATCCCCAGCAGCCGAAGGTAATTTCATTCCGCACAAGATCATCACCCAATGAGCGCTTTCCGTCGACGCCGGCGCCCGGGAAGCCGTATGCAACGGGGAGTGAACATCCATGACCACCTCCATCCTCTCCTCCCACCACAACGGCTTCGGTTGATTTTCGTGCGAGAGTAAGAGTTTTTCGGTTTCCCGGCGCTTGCACGGGACTCGCACAACATCATCGTAAGTAGCGACGCACGATTTGCACAACTTCCGATTTTGATATGATTTATCAGAATCCGGTATGACTAGGCACCGGTGCTTACGTCATTTTTCTTCGCTGGTGTCGCTTTCGAGCGCACCGTTTGGGGGAGGAAGGGGTACGGAGCAGAAATATCACCGAGACCAACAAAAAATGCGACCAAAACATGCAACAAGTATCTGATAACGTCGCAACATTTTCATTGTTGTTGTTGTTATTATTGTACCCATCAATGGGGTTCACCTTCGCTTGCGGCATCACCAATACTACGAGCAGCTTCGAAAGACACCCCGGGTGTCCGGGTAGATTATGATAAACGATTTGGGGTTAACTAGTGGTCGTCTCATACCGTCGAACCCGACAAGGTATATTGAGTTCTTTTTTTATTTCTTCGATTGTGTGACAACGGTATTTGGAGTGTAATCTGCCCTTATACCAGCAGTCGTTCAACAGTCGACCACTAATCGATAGCAGTGCTGGTGCGTGTGGTCAACGTCAGCAAGGTTTTCCTCAAGCAGATGATAATTAAATTAAACTCAACCCCGTCCGAGGGTGGAAAAGTTGTCATACGGCTATTGGAGCGCATGTGGCATGTTCCGAGATACTGTGGATGAAGTATTAGAACCTGGGGCCTTCGGTACTACCCTCAACTAGTAGATAAACAAATTTAAGCGATTTCACCGCATATTTGCTAGTGCTGGGCAAAAGGTCTTCTTTTTCTGGCAAACAATAACGATTGTAGAGCGTAGATTTTAAAACCAACAGCAGCTTTAAACAGCAGTATACTAAGATCTGAGAGTAATGGTCCACAATCGAATGTTGGTCGATTAAGATTAAGATTAAAGCGGTGTTTTATTTTAATTTTTGGTATTCAAGGAGGAGATGTTGATCGAGTTCCATTGTTCTACCGGAAGGGGACTGTCGGATTTTTACCGACTAAAACCTCCTAGAGCTTTTCAACAAATATTACCATCCCAGTTTACCAACGAGCGTGTTACTTCAGAACTGAATGGAATCGACGACTATACTTGGCGAGGGTTGTCAGGCATCTTAGATTAACGATCCCTGTTAGTCGCTGCCGCCTGTATCGATGACAGGTTCTACTATAATGGAGCCGGCCATCGCTACCGGTCGAATTCGGGATCGCCGTTAATGATGCGGTGCTCCCGGCTAACGTCTTGCTAAGCGCCTGGACCGTCTCCAGCCAGTCGCACTGGATTAGGGAGATCCTCACTATCGCCACTTCTCCGACATGGTTCTTCATTTTACGTCGCGCGGTGATGAAACGGACGACACTCGAACGGAACATGTGTCTCGCTAAGCTCAGGACACTCTGGACAGTTAACCTGATGAAAAATAAGCTTCATCCGTTCTAGGTGATTTTGAAAGCAGTCGTATCAGTAAGTTTGTCGTGTAGAACTTCACTTGTGGCATCATTCCTGCGACAACCCAGGAATAGATGGGAAAAAGGATCTGAGTGTCTGGCGATGCCGGCAGCAGCAGCCCAGCGGATAGGAGAACATAGAAGCACCATAAAGATGACAGTGCTATCAGCTTGGTGTTTCGTGCGAGTCCAAGACTTGTGTGTTCTTCTCATCACGCCATACATCGTTCTTCTCTGACCTCTTCGACCTATCTGATTTTCCTAATGATCGAAATTAAACTCCCCATTTTTTCCTTTCAAATAATATCCAGAATTTGCTATTCCTTAGGTATTGTACTTTATACATGGCATTTGTAGATAA